>AYEL01076190.1:0-72365 GCA_000484575.1 Olivierus martensii | reverse complement strand
GACAGGTTTAGCTGCTAGGCAAGTGGATAATTCTTTTTCTTAAATTTCAAGTAACACGTGAATATATCTTCCTCCCTTGTCCTATTTGGGTGTATGAAATTGAACAAATGGCCACATTCACTTACTTACGGAAAAGCGTCCACTAGTTCTTTTGGGATGGACATAAGCAGCATCAAAACGCTGTCCCACAGGTCGCCGGACCCACACAGTTCCATCGTTATCACTTTGGAAGGTTTTCTCATTGGTGAAAACCACATAACTCCAATCAGTCGTCGTCCACAATGCATGCTGGTAGGCAAATCCTATCCTATCCACAATATTGGTTGGAGATAGTAGCTGTTTTTGGGCTGCTCGGCGACTGTGAAAATTGTGTTTTCGCAATCTGTTAAAAGAGAATAGACACTCTCTTAGTACTCTAAGAAAACGTCCCGTGCAAATTGTATTCTTGCAACCTGTTAAAAGAGAATAGACACTCTCTTAGTACTCTAAGAAAACGTCAGAACATATTTATTCTTTTATTCTTATTTTAGTGGCTCATTCATCAAATGGCCAATAACTGTATAGTTTACCCTAAATAATTTAGGTGAGGTATGAGTTACGCTTACCTCCTTTTAACTGTGGTCAGCAAACATGCCACATCCAATTTCACCTTCAATGTTGGGGCAGTCTTAAACAGATTTTCCTGGCTGGCTTCTACTACACGTTGGACGTCATCTTCCGCCATAACTCTGGGTCTGCCTGTTGATTTAAGTAGCGACAACGTGCCTCTTTTTGTTGGATATTTGCATATCCTAATAACTGTTCTCCTACTGATGTCCAGCATTTCAGCAATTTCATTCACCGAAACATCATTTTCTCTATGGTGGATTACCAACTCTCTAATTTCTTTCGTGATGGCACGAGGCATTGTCTTCAGTATCATAGCACACCGTTTGACTACATCATCCTCATTCCTGCATCTTGATTAGTATTTCAGGGAAAATTATCACTTCCCCATATCGCACATGGTTTTTTATTATCTATTACGAAAGCCATAATACGTTTTCTACGAAAACTTTAATATTTATTTTAAACGTGTCACAGTTCTCTCGCCGCTATCAGAACACTACACCCCGTTGCTAACGTCACAGTTCTCTCGCCGCTATCAGAACCCTACCCCTCGTTGCTGGAGAACTACATAATGGACGATCCCTCCTCCAGCACATTAGTGCCTACGTTGCCGAGGAAACTACTGCATGCTGAAGTCGAGTATTGTAAGGAAGCCGAACGTATCCGGTAAGGTGACAAACGTTTTGGCTGGAACTGTACATATTAAATATACCATATTCCATCATACAGAGATAACATACTTCACAATGACCATATAGAACAATGGTATTCAACCTTTTTTACTATGACTATTTTTCTACACTAACTTATTCAACGATCTATTCTATTATATAGATCATGTTCCCTTAATCTGATATCTATGCAAAACTATGCAGTTAAATGCACTCACTCAGTTTGAAGGACCCAGTCTCCCAGCCCTAAAAACTTTAAAGAAACTAAAAACTTTATTTGTATATTTAAAAATTTATCTATCACTTTTATTTGTTGTTTTAAAATAATTAAAACAAATATATTGGAATAAAATATTTATTTCTCTATTTTGGAAAACCCGAATATATTGGAATAAAATATTTATTTCTGTATTTTGGAAAACCAAAGTTAGAAAAACAGCAGATTGATTACAAACTCATAAGTTACAGGAAATGCTAGTTGATTTAAAAAAATTAATGTGAAATTTGTCATCGTTTGGACTTCGCAATATTTTTGTATTCAGGTTGATATGAAGAAGTGGCCAAATGCAAACAATCATTCAAATGATCATTTGTATTTGGTTTCTTAATTGATTTTTTATGACATTAATATTTGAAAAAGCGGATTCTGACAATCTGAAACAAGACAGAATTTTTTGTGCAATATCTGTTAATATTGGAAATTTTTCATGTGTATACTTCCAAACAATTTGAAAATTACTAATTTGACAATTTTAATGAAAAATAAACAAACAATAGCAATATATTTGAAGAATATTAAAAAATAATACAAAATAATGATAAACAAAATATTATGTTTTCAGTTTTAATTAAATTTGTAAGGAGGAATAAACAACAGATTGATCAAAAATCACTCTGTGATTGACAGGTTGAACACTGCTGATATAGAATATATTGTCTCCGTGAAGTATATTATATTCATGTCAATAGCATTAGCATACTAATACATCATCAAAATATATGAGGTAAGATAATATTCTTGCACATTCTCATCTTCTATTTACACAATATGATCATATGATCATACAAGGTTGTTCAATAAGTTCGCGGAGCGCCATCTATTAGTCAAAATTAGAACTAAAACTTCGACGCCATTTTCATATTTGTTCTTTCTTAGAAACACGTCAAAAGTTTCATTTCGATCTGTTAATTTATTCATTGTTTAACCGCCCTTTATATCTAACGTGTTGTGCCTTTTTTTCAATATGGATAAAATTGAGCAAAGTGCAGTTATTAAATTCTTTGTAAAGAAAGGTTTAAAGGCAATGGAAATTCATACCGAAATGGTGAATGTGTTGGGTGAATCTGCTCCTTCAAAAACAATGGTTTGCAAGTGGGCTAGTTTGTTCAAAAGTGGTCGTACCAGCCTTGAAGACGATCTGCGAGAGGGACGTCCAAAAACTGCATCAACACCGGAAATCATCGGAAAAATACCGGATATGGTATTGGAAGACCGTCGATTGACTGAAAGAGATTTAGCAGAGGCTTTAGGCATTTCATTGGGCACAGTGAGCAATATTTTGAGTGTTAATTTGGGTTTCAAAAAACTATGTGCAAAATGGCTGCCGCATTCTCTAACGATGGAGCAAAAACACATTCGGATGCGACTTTGCCAGCAACATTTGGAGCGTTTTAAGAAGAATAAAAGCGACTTTATCCGTCGATTTATCACAATGGATGAGACTTGGGTCTACCATCATGATCCTGAATCAAAACAGGAGGCTAAGGAGTGGTGTGAACCCGGCTCTTCGGCGCCGAAGCGAGTTCGTGTGCAAAAATCAGCCAAGAAGGTGTTAGCATCAGTTTTTTGGGATGCAAAAGGAATTTTGTTTATAGATTACCTCCAAACTGGCAAAACAATCAATTCGGATTATTATTGTAACCTTTTGAATCAATTAGACGAAAAAATTCGTGAAAGAAGACCCGGATTACAGAAGAAGAAAATCATTTTCCACCAAGATAACGCACCTGCGCGCACAGCTCAAAAAACCATTGCTAAAATAACTGAATTGAAGTACGAATTGTTGCAACATCCAGCCTATTCGCCAGATTTAGCTCCCTCCGACTTCTGGCTCTTCCCACACCTCAAACAATCTCCGTGGAAAACGATTTTCTTCAAACGAAGCTCAATTTTATCCATATTGAAAAAAAGGCACAACACGTTAGATATAAAGGGCGGTTAAACAATGAATAAATTAACAGATCGAAATGAAACTTTTGACGTGTTTCTAAGAAAGAACAAATATGAAAATGGCGTCGAAGATTTAGTTCTAATTTTGACTAATAGATGGCACTCCGCGAACTTATTGAACAACCTTGTATTACACTAATGCATCAGATTGCCAAAACAATTGATAATCTAATGACAATCTGATAAATATGAAATCAGATAAAAATACAAGCCAGTAGAAAATAAAAAAACTCTTAGATATATATTAAGCATATTTCTCTAATAAATGAATATACAAATATACAATTGACCTCCATATAATATGGGAGATACTTTCCATATTATAGTGGATGATCGGTTAACGAATATAATCTGTTCCAAGACAATGTTCGTTATCCGAACTGTTTGTTAACCGATCATCGATTTACCATAGGTTTTTATGGGAATTTGATTAATTCGTTCCAGAGACCCAAAAAAAACATAAATAAAAAATTATATAATTTCTTACCATGCTTATTTATATGTAATAACAATAATATATACATACATATTCTTGCATTTTAATCTATTATGTTTATTTTCTGATAAAGAATCTGTCCAATATTGATTGCTTCTCTCTCTCTCCTTCAGAATTTTTCAGAAGTGATTAATAGCATTGTCGTGGTAGAGATCCACAAGCCTATTGACCTCAGCCTGATAAGGGTGCCATTCTAAGGCCGAAAAATTATAAAATCTCTCTCCTACCTTCTTTAATAAAGCTTTGATTTGTTTTACATTGCGAGTTCATTTTAATCGGGAAAAACTAATGTTCTTCCATCCTTACCCATAAATCCACGAAAGTGTAAGTCCAAAGTTAGTCATTCCAATTAGATTAGTTAAGCTGAAATATCCTCATGGAATATTTTTATCTGGCAGTAGGTTAGTTAAGCCGAAATATCCTCATGGAATATTTTTATCTGGAGGTGGTTAGTTAAGCCAAAATATCCTCATGGAATATTTTTATCTGGCGGCAGCTACTTATAGAGCCACCATCACTGCAGGCTGACCAACATCTATGATGGGTCAACCGGAAGATTGAAAGATGGGTTTCAACGGGCCGGGTACAGATCCCTCCTGAAAAATTGGAGGAGTGGGACCCCCGGATCTTCCAGAATATTAAGCCACAGCTTTACTATGCAGCCGTCAGACTGATCTGTCATTCTCTCAGTCCGCAGGTCCCACAGTTCTGTGAGGTGTTCATTATCCGAACATAAAAATCTTTCAAAAAAGTGTTCGTTATCCGAACTGTTCATTAACCGATCATCCACTGTATATGAATCCATGTTATGTGACCTCATAGATCTTTCAAAAAAGTGTTCGTTATCCGAACTGTTCGTTAACCGATCATCCACTGTATATGAATCCATGTTATGTGACCTCATAGATTTATAAATGAATCAAGAATCAAAAAACTGAAAAATAGGAACATTAATAGCAATAAATAAATGCAGAAAAATTATAAATATGGCATTTCAAACACATACTCAGTTATAAAATGTTATTTTTGAATTAGTAATATACACATTTCTTCATCTGATACTAATTGCAAAAATTAAAATGGTAGACCACAAAAAATAAATAGCATGTCCTCTGGCTGTCATGATTTAATTAGATAATTACGCATACAACTATTTTTTTAATATTTACTATTTATATTAGGCTTTTATATATTAAATTTTATTTTTTAATTAAAATAGTTGATATACAAATAAAATTAAATCAGAAAAATATTTCATGTGATAATTCCAATGTGTGTGTGAAAATATCAAATTTATTGCATTATATGAGACTATTTTACTTGCTACAAACACTGAACTATAACTGCTACAAATTTTTCATTATTTTATAGGAATCTCTATTATATAGAAGTTTACTATAATTTTCTTATATTTGGCACCACAGTTGTAAAGATGAAGCAGTTAAATGACAAAACAGATCATTAAGCAGTAGTAAAACGAAACAAACCCTTTAGTATTGTACCAGAGGGGTACTGTACCTCTCAAGATGATGTAGTAATAATGGAAATAGCATAACTCCAATTTAGTAATCAACATTTTCTGAGAGAAACTGCATATACTGAATCCAAAAATCAAATGACCTTTGTCCTCATAGGTCATCTTCAAGGTCATTCAGGAGGTATCTCACAAACTGTGAGAGATGAAAGGACAAAGACAATTAGAAAGTAATGGATCACTATTGAATTAGTCTAAAAGTGAATTGAAAGTAATTCACTTATTGGGAAAAAATCTGAGAAATTAGATTTCAAAACAAGGTATTACTATTAATTTGTGGTAAGGAAAACTGAATTGGTCCAATAAACTACTAAATTCAAAGGAAATAACATTTTATTTCTTTTCCAATATAAAAAACACTTTGTACAATATAAACATAAATCTAAAGCAATGAAATATCTAAAAATTATGACTGTCATATCAAGCATTTGTTTTATGTTTATGTTGCACAAAGTGGTTTTTTCTACTGGGGAAAAAAATAACATTTTATTATAACATTTAATGTAAAGAAATAAAATATTATTTCTTTTGAATTTTAGTAATTGTTTATTGGACCAATCCAGTTTTCCTTCCACAAAGTAAGATTAACACCTTTCAACCATTTCAATTTTGAAACCTTGTTTCCTCAGATTTTTCTCAATAAGTGCATTATTTTCAATTCATTTTTAAACTAATTCAATGGTGCTCTACAGCATTCTAATTGTCTTTATACTCCCTCTCTCATAGTTTGTAAGATACATACTGAATGATTTTGAAGACAAAAGTTGTTTGATTTTTGGATTCAGCATACACAACTTCCTCCAGTAAATGTTGAGATTATTAAATTGGAGATATATTATTTTCATAAGTATTGAAAATCAGATTAAATGGGACACCTTGTATAATCATTGTCATATTTAACAATAACAAACTGACATATAAAATTCTTTAAATTTAACATTCTCAAGCAATTTGATATGAACTGGTTCTAGTACACCACTGACTATCTCTCAAAAATAGTTGAGCAGTAACTAACTCTTTTGCTAGCATATAAATATAAAAACAAACGTATTTTTCTGTCTTCATATTTTCAAATTATAAACTTTACATGCACCAAATGAAAATCCTGAGGTTTATATTAAAATTATTGAAAATAATTTAGCATTTTCTAATCAGAGATTTTTCTATACAATGTTACAATATGCATGAAAATGAATAATTTAAAGTACAAAGTATTTTGATTAATATTGATAAAATGATGATGATTAAAGTTGGTAACGTAAGACAGCTTGATTCAAAAAGTGATTTTTTTTATGAACAAAATGATAATCAAAGCTGAAGCTTTTTTACAAAAATGTACAAGCTTCAGTCTTTAAAAGACTTTTCAAATTTGATCCCTTAAATTATTTTAAATTGATACAGTATTTATTGAGCAACAGAAAATTATTCTATGATATGCAGGCACTGAAAAAATATTGTATAATATTACTCTCTCTTTTCTGTTTATTGTAATGATTTGATGTCTTTGATTAAGGATAAATTGTTATATAAGAATAGCTTTGAGTTAAATTTGTAACAAGCTCCATAACAGTAAACAATAAGCTAAATAAGTAAGATAAATTGTTTATTCAAAAACGTTTTGTCTTACTTATTTGGTTTATTGTTTACTTTTATTTAATATCTAAAGTAAGAAGTATTTCAGTATGCTCCATAACTTCAAGTAATCAAATCAATTGTCCACTATTGAGAATCAAACTAATATAAAAACAAAAGAGAGAGGAAATCATTCTAGCAAGATTCTGTATACAGCATAGTTAAATTCTATTATTTGGAACTTGCTGATATCTCTTAGGAAAAGATCTAAACTCAATACTTATTATGAAATAATGTTAATCATGTGTCTTTATTTTATTGCCTGAGATTACAACATTTTAATAATTTAAGCATAACTGAAAAGAATCTGGCTTCTTTTATATCAGATATTAATATTTTATATAATGCATCTTAACTTATTTTTACATGGCTTATAGCCTTTTACATTATTCTTACGAAATAAATTTTATAATTATGTCTTCAGATAGAATTGTTGCTATTTTTTTGTTTTATGTAATAATACCCTTTTACATAATGTTTTTAAAAACAGTGATACCTTGGTTCGTCAACCTGATATGGGTGCCATTCTAAGACTAAAAAATTGTAAAATCTCTCTCTTACCTTTTTAATAAATCTTCAATTTGTTTTATGTTGTCTCCGAGTTCATTTAATCCGGAAAAACTACTGTTCTCCCTTCCTTATCAATAAATCCACAAACGCGCAAGGCCTAACCTTTCATTCTGTTAGGTTAGTTAAGTCGAAATATCCTCATGGAATATTTTTATCTAGCGGTGGCCACTTATAGAGCCGCCATCATCACAGGCTGACCAATACCCATGATGGGGTCAACCAGAATATTGAAGGATGGGTTTCAACGCACCGGGTCCAGATCCCTCCTGAAAAAGTGGGACCCCCGGATCCTCCAGAATGGTAAATCACAGCTTTACCACGCAGCCATCTGGCTGACCTGTTATTTCGTCAGTCCGTGGGTCCCACAGTTTGTTTTGAGTGTTTCGTTAACCGAACATAAAAATCTTTCAAAAAAGTGTTCGTTATCCGATTTGTTCGTTATCTAATCTGTTCATTAACCGATCACCCACTGTATAAATAATGAGTTTCATGTATGCATGTGTTGTTATGAATATAACACAACATAAAAATAAACTAAACTCAATAATATTAAATACATTGCTCATTAATTATAATATTAAGTAAACTGCTATAGAGAAAATAAAATAGAATAAATTAACAATTATAATGTTTAGTACAAAAAATTCTATAATCATTTTCATTTGCATAAAACCTTCCACAACTGTATCAAGGTTTCTTCATATTTAATTTACACAATACTATTTTGCATAGTGTCTTGTATATAGAAATTTTCTAAAAAAACTACAACTTAATTCAGTTCTTACACTGCCTATTTTTTAGACCCAATTAATAATAAAAGCTCTAAGGCAGGAAACACTATAAAATATTTTAATGTTAAATATTATACAATGCATTAGAAGCGCTTTCGATTAAAGTAAAGAGAAGAGTGGGAAGAGAATTAGAGCTGTTTATTATTATTTGTTTTCTAAAAAAATTCCAAATTTATAAAAATTTCATAAATATGTATAAGGGCTATTTATATAACTATTATACATATAAGTATAGGCAGTCCTATTATACATAAGACATGAGATACATAAAAAGTATTGTAAAATGATACATTTGAATATTAAATATTGCAATATGATGTTATTTATAATAATTTACTAACAGTGATTCTTATTAAAGTGATGATATAACTATTTATCCCAGTGGTTCTCAGCCTTTTTTTCCCAGGCCACAGACATTTGTTTGCTACATTAAGCAGGCTGCAACATGCTAAATCAGTAATCGGCAACTGGTTGGTGTTACATTTATGAAACTGCTTTTAAATTTAATTGGACTAAAAATCACCCAGAAAATTACAGTTTTATAAAGAACTCCATCTATACAAGAAGAAAGATGAGCTTTTCTGCACAATTTTGTTCCTGTAATATTCTGTTGATATTTCACATAATGCAAGTGTATCTTGACAGTTATTTTATTCATTATTTATTTATTTTATTTTTTTTTTTTATGTGGGGGAAGAATTCCATGCTTTCACTAAATTCATGACTGTGCGTTCTGGGCTGCACGTAAAAGCTTGGCAGGCCGCAGGTTGAGAATGGCTGATCTATCCTTTAAAATTAAATACTGCACTATACACTGAATTATAATGATGATTTAAAAAATATTTTTGTAGGTCATGATATTTACATAAAGTAAAATTTACAAAAGTAGTAAAGTTAGGGAGCATTGTGTTTTAATTTTCTTGGCTATTATATTGAATTGCTTTTGGATGTAACTGTGCACTTTGAATGCTTCTTTATGTGTGCCTTATTTTTTAGCTATATCTTTATGATGGATGCAGATTCTATATGCTCTCCATATAAAGGAGTTAATACAGCTATTTTTATGTTTATCTTAAGTCGTTTGAATTCCTATGTATAAATGCAAACTTATATATTGATATAAGTTTGCATTTATACTTATATTTAACTTATATATATTGAGACTATAATCATCAATTTCTTTAAATATTTATACATCTATAAAGTTTATTCTGGCGATTTCTATGGTTGAGCCAAATAAATTACCATTAATAAGTCTGCATAATTATGTCACTTCTTTACTATTTGCAATCATGTAGATATATCAGTATAACATTTCTGTAACTTAATGTTCAGTGCAATATCATTAATTGCTTTTTATTTTGTTTTATAAATAGAAGTTTGACTAGAATACCTGTGATCAGTATTTATAGGAGTACTTTAAGTTGGTTTCTAAAAATTTCCTTTAAATGTATTGAATAATTCAAATTTTTATACATCATATGTTCATTGCCTGAAATTATTCTGAAATCACATTGACTGTCTAGTACACCATACAGAGTTCTAAGTTCCAGCACTATCAATTCAAGTTTGATGCTTAGATTTATATAATCTTTTAATTACAACAGATTTTTATAATCTGTTTCCAAGCATAATTTTTAAATATAATAATAACAAGTATAGTCTTCCAATGTTATAATAGTTTCTATGTTACTTTTAAAATGTCTTGTGCTTTCAGTGATATATATGTAATTTACTAAAATTCTTTTATAGACCTCCAATATTTTTTGCTATATTTTATGTTGATACAGACTTATTTCTCCATTGCCAATATAATTTTTAAATTTAGATTCGTGTATCTTTATAAATATATCTTTAAAGATTTGTTTGTCTATAAGCCTGGGTATACATTATACCTTTGTCAACTAGTCTTCATAATAAATCACAGCATTTAAGCAGAACATGTTATTTGGAAATCTTTTCAGCAAGACATTTGCTCTTCAACCACATCAACTGACCAAAATGTACACACCTAGGAGATATTTAAACTATTAAGCCTAGAACACATCGAGACTTTTCTGCGCAAAACAGAACAGCAGAATGCAGAAAAGTCTCGGTGCTTGTGGCTCTGCTTTAGTTCTGTTTTCTGCAAAATATAGAGGGTGACACATACAAATGCAGTTGAGTAGACTTCCTAGTTTTATAGAATAGCACATTCCCCCACCATTTTACATCCTCTGCCAGTTGATAATCATGGGTAACTTTGTGAAAAGTAAACCATGATATTATATTTCTTTTTCCAATTTTGTACTTATAAATTAGAAAAGAAATATAGTATTATAGTTTACTTTTCACAAAGTTATCCATGATTATTGATTGGCAGAGGATGTAAAATGGCAGCAGAATGCATTACAGTTAAGAAACAAAAAGTGGCACCTTGTATATTTCTTATATTTAGCAAACTGATAATTTATAAATATATTCTAAAAATAATTTCAAATATTTTTTAAACATGAAATATTTTCATTACATTCTATTATAATTTTATGAATATAATATAATTTCTCTGCATCTGGCAAATATGATCGGAAGTTTTCAGAATGATCTATATTTATTACCTGTTATATTATGCTGCATGCCAATGGCTTTCCACATAAACTGCTTTAAAACTATATCTTGTAATCTTTGTTCTTTTTGACATAAAGACAGAGATATTTCCTTATGTCTTTGATAAACATCTCAGTATTTACAGTAGACAATCATTGCTTACTTTCCATTATTGTTAACACATGATGCCATATATGTCATATGTAAACAATGCTACGATTGGTTATAGTTTGGCAGAAACTTCGAGCAGAATGAAAAAGTTGAGCTGTGCTAATGTCAATTTTCTGCCCTGTTTCTGTCTAGATATGCATAAATTTCTTTCTGCTTTTTGCCTGTCTTTCTGCTATTCTGTGCAGAAAAGTCTCAGTGTGTTCTAGGCTTTACATTTACAAAGTAATAATAAACACACACTGATCTTCTCTTCAGCACCTGTTATTCTGTTACCACTCTTGTTTAAATGCCTGTCCTTCTCCTAACATATGTAATCATTCCAAGTTATAAACAAAAACAGAGAGGAGGAAAAATTCTTCATGCCTTCCAACAATGATAAATTTTATTCTGTTAAATAAGTGAAAGTTTCTGTTTCCTCAAGTAACAAATGTAATGTACCTTAGTATTGGAACATAAAAGTAATTCTGAATTTGTGATATTTTTACAAACCATTCCTGCATACTGTATTACCATCAAAAATCTACACCACCATCTGTTTGGCGACGATTTTGGCAGCTAATCGGGATTGGCGGTTTATCGAAAACACATATAGAAATGAAAATGAACTCTGAATTTATTAAATTTAATAAAACACATAACATTTATATTTAGCATTCAAACTTAACATTCTTAAAAAACTGTATACTTTGCAGTATAGTATATGTACCATATATGTACAGTACTATATAGAAAACATGTCCATTTGCTGTTCTGATCCCCTACTTTGAGTTCTCTGTAATACACAATGTATACAGCTTATTGTACAGTATCCTTATTTGCTCAGTATACAATAAACGATGGAAACGATCTGGTCTTACAGTCTTAAATTTTCTACAACCTAGATGTGAACCAGGCTTGGAGAGACACATATTAACCGTTAACTCCATCTCCTATCCGCTGGTTACAAATGAATCCAAAGAGCTTTTAATACTGTATACACAGTACTAATGAATTTCGGGATATAAGTCACCTTACATGTCCCTGGCGAATTAACGAGGACAAATACAATACCAAAGAGAATATTTGTTTAGATGTTTATACTGGCAGATGACATCTTATCGGGATTTGCCTATTCCATTAACATAGGGAAGATCCATTCTGCCAAATTTGTTGGTCAGTGAGGGTGACGGCTTACAGGAGACATATTATCGGAGTTTGATTGTATATCATTACAAGCCAATTTAGCAGGAAATTTAATTAGAATTTCAAAAAAACTTCAACAAAAACATTTTATTCCTGTAATGCCCTCATCAATTATAACAAGAATATTTAAAAGAATAATAACAGAAAAGAGCAAGCAAACAAACAATTCTATTCTAGAATGTTACATTATAGTTTTTAAACATTATAACATACTAATCCTTTCATTTTTCACTTTATTCTGATATTAAATAACTTTCTGTAATTATTAATAAATAGTACAGTTTTTAATGAGAAAATATAAATAAAATATTTTGTATTAAATCATTATAATATGTTCTTTAGTTCTTTCTTACACCAATTGATATTTTTTCTTCCTTTCTGTTTTTGAACATTTTCAGATAGAGCATTCCTGCTTAAGTGCTGTAGTATTTATTATTTTCTGAAAACAAATGTATAGATTTAATTGATATTCTTAAAGAAATATTGTGATTTGCATAAGTGTAATACTTCTTTTTTTGTTTTATTAATTGAATAATTCTTGGTAATGATACATGCTGATAATGAGAGTGAGCTGAAATTGCTTTTTTACATAAATAAAAAGATGTTTTATATATAAGTACCTACTTATTTTTTTTTATTCTGCTGTATACACTTAATATTATATATTGCAAGTATCTTTATCTATTGAATATTAATATTTGAATGTAAATTACATGTTAAAATCATTAAACATTTATAAATTCTTTCAAATAGAAGTGTTATTGAATGAAATTCAAATGATTCAATATTAAACTTGATCTTAAAATCTTTTTTTTATTCAAACATTTTTCTAATTATAATATTTGTTTAAAATAAGTATTCTGCAAGATTATTAAACTAAGTGTATTATTTTTTGCAGAATGTGAAAATATTTTTAATTAAAAAATTTCTCTTTCTAAAATATTAGATTTAGAAATACTATATTAAATAACTTTTTTATTGGAGAATGTGGTTTAAATAGATAATTCTCAATAATATTGTAATTTTATATATTATCTGATATTGTTTATTTCTTTATTTAAAAAAAATACATTTGATTTCAAAAATTTAAATTTTAAAATATTTTTATATTCTTATTTTCATATTTTGTTCTTTTAGGATTCTTAATATATTTCTTTGCTTTCATTTTTACATTTTATACATAATGTATAATAAAATTATTTTTTATATATAAATTAGAACTTTGTAATTATAAAAATAAGATAAATTACTTATATTTAATTTTATAAGAATTTGATTTAAAAATTAAATTATAGTCTGTACTAATTGCATATTGCTAAAAACTATCTGCATATAAATTTTGTAATACTAAAATTGTTTACAGTGTGTTTTCATTTATGTGTTACCTAAATACACATTATTTTGTATATACTTTAACAAGATATTGAAGACAATATAAAAAGTTCCTCTCTCATGCCATCATAATGTATGTTTAGTCAAAATATCTTGATTTGAAATTCATATCAGTGCTGTTATTTTAATACTCTCATCATCAGTGATCAGTGTTATTTCATACCATTTTTTGCATTCATTGATACAATTTCTAACATTAAATAGTGACTCATGGCTAACCCATTACAAAAAGTAAAGAGTGCATGTGCATACAGGAGTTTGATTGGATTAGTCTGTGATTGAAAAACCATCAAATTTTCTCATTTAACCATTATAAAATTCTTATGAGATTTGATATCTCAAACAAAAATAAAAAATGCTTCATGCCTTCCAACAAATTCTGTTCTGTTCAAATAAGTGAAAGTATCTGTTTCCTCAAATTCCAAATTATTGAAATATATTACATTCGTAACATAAAAAAACCCTGAATGTGTGATATTTTTACAAACCATCTCTGCATACTGTATTACCATTAAAATATATTATTACAAGCCAATTAAGCAGGAAATTTAATTAGAATGTCAAAAAACTTCAACAAAAACATTTTCTTCCTGTATAATACCTTCATCAATTATAAAATACTTAAAAGAATAACAACAGAAGAGTACAAACATATAAACAATTTCATTCTAGAATGTTGCATTATAATTTTTAAACATTATAACTTACTAATCCCTAATCATTTTTCACTTTGTTCTCATATTAAATAACTTTCTGTAATTATTAATAAATACTACAGTTGCATAAATGAGAAAATATAAATAAAATTAGTGATTGTATTTTCCTGAACTTTTTGCTTTCTTGAGATTTGGGAATTTCCGAATTAGTAATTAATTTATTTGTCAAGATTCAAGATTCCCTTTTGGAAATTCTTGAGAATCTTGAGATTCTAAAAAAATTTTTAATTAAACAAGTTATCTGTTTTTAATAAGGATATAAACAAGATGAGGCAGGAAAAATCATGCAAAATAAAAACAAATAATATTGGGTTGTTTATATTTGTTTTTATTTAATATTTTAATTATATTGAAAAAATAGACTACATTCCAATAATATGAAGAAAATAATCATATTTTTTTACAATTACTAACAGTTTTTATTAAAATACCTTTTCAATACACACAGTTTATTTGTTTATCTGATAAACAGATCCTGTGTTTCGATATAAAAATTCCATTTTGGAATTTTTGTGCCCAAAGTTATGTAGATGTTTATGAGCTTTTTAGCCTATACCACTGCTTACTTTTTACATGTCACTACATGTCACTATATTTGACTATCTAGATCAGAGATAGGCAATCTATTTCTAAGTAAGGGCCATATTTAAAATTTTTGAACTGATGCAGGCCACACATGAGAAAAAAGAATAAAAAACAAAGTGCAGGTAATTATTTATTTATATATGATTATAAATTAACATAGGTATACTTAATGTGACTTCTGGAACTGATGTGAATGTAATATATCCGAAATATTTGTTTGAATATTAGTCACTACTAGGTTTCAATTATTTTTAGATGCAAGTCTGTTAACCAATTTCTTGTTTCATTTTTTACTAAACTCATGATGGAAAAAACTGTTCATGTACATAAATTGTAGAAAATAACAATAGAATTTTTTCTGTATAATTCCTCAAGTTGGTTTTCTTTGATAAAAATCTCATAAAAATATACCATCTTTTTTCTTTAAAATCTTTCAAATGTAAATTACTTTGCAAATCTATTATTTCAATTGAAATTTATTTGGTGCATTTTCTATATTTATAGTAAAAAGGTGCTGTAAAAATCTGTATTTTGTTTTCTTGGTTAAGGAATTTTTTATTTTATTTATTTAGTAATATATTATGCTTCACAGGTCACTCAAAATATTAATGCAGGCTGCATGTGGCCCAGAGGTTGTGGGTTGCCCATCCTTGATCTAGACCAGCAGATACACCTTTTAGGAAAAGTTTAGGACCCTCCTATTTTGGCTATATAATTTTCTATGAAAGTTCTATAGTTGCTGACCATTGAGTGAAGATGGGAATTTTGAGGAATGATTAAGAGTTAAGAGCCTCTTTGACCCGATAGAAATTTTCTCTCGATCCCCTGACATCAAATTTAAGTGAACCAGTTGTTAAATGATTTGAATATCCCCATTGATTCCATTCCAAATTCTGCTTAATTGGCTTAGTGTAATACATTTTAATAGTAACTCTGAATGTGTACAGTATTTGCAAATTTTGTTTGTAACTCAAAATCTACTCTTATGTTGAATTATTGAACACTGTTTATAACATATTATGAAATCTATGTATAATATGTGAATTTGGCCAATTAGAAGTTTTATTTTAAAGATTAGAATATAAATTTCTGATTATAATATGAGGATTTTTCTTTTGTGGAAGTTCCTCCATTTTAAAATACTGTGACACACTGAGTAAGTTAATACATCATTTCACTGTCATAATGTTAAAATTCTTATGAAATTTCTAAAATTTCTTAAAATTTTAAAATAAAATAACCCATGTTCATATGCATAAATAAAATATATCTAAAATATATTAATATCTGAGCTATAAATATGCAATTATAGCTTGGATGTTTGTAACTTAAGGACACCTATATTCTGGTAAAATGTTAAAACTAATTCAGATTATCTAAGAATAAGTGATTTTAATAATAATTCACAAAATAATAAAACTAAAACTGAATTTTCTTTTGAAATATATAAAATATCATTTGATGATGATGAAATAAAAATTTTTATTATATTAAAACAAGAAAACAATTTAAAAGATTATAAAATTCTCTTTACCATTTCATTTGTATGTTTTCTTGCAATGAAAAATTCTCCTTTGTAAGTAATTTAGTTGATGATAATGCATATGCAATTCTTATCTTCTTTGTTTAAATGTATTCTAATAGATGAAAATTCCTCTTTATATGTTGTTTTGTTTAATATTAAAGATTTGTATTTATTATCATAACATATAATGAGAGAGATCTCCTGTACAATATTATTCACATTTTATCGTTCATTGCTATTTAACATTCAAATAATATTTTTAATTCTGATGGAAATATTCTAATTATATTTTACTAGCTGATAGAGTTTTCTAAATAAGATATTTTGATAGAGAAAAACATGAAAATTCAATATATAAAATATTCAAAGCAGTTAAGATTAATATATTAAATATCTCAAATTCATTTCTCCATGATTTTAATTTTTTAGCTTGAATAGATCATATTATTTTGAATTATGCCAATTAACAAAAAGCAAGATATAATATAGAAAAGTATGGGTTTGATGTATTTTGTGGTATTTTCAATGCTGTATGGCATATTTGCCTCACATCATATTCATTTATAGTTTTTCCTCAGAAAAATCAAATATTTGATGTCATACTATTTAATCACAATGAAAATGGAAATGTCACTTAGTTCTTCCTATTAATGATGTTTAATGATAGTTAACAGAAATTTGGTTACTTTAAATGTTTATTTCATTTAATATTAAAATAAATTTTTATTTTTATTGAATCATTTTCATTTATTTACTTTATTATATTGTAGATAAAAATATTTTAGCATTTTTTTTTGTTTTATATGAAGTGATTGCAGTAATTCATTTGACAAAATATATGATAATCTTGAAAAGGATTGTTAATTCAACTGTAATAGTTTGAAAATACCTGTTTTATGTTAATTTAATTAACAAAGTATAGGGTTGTTTGGAAAGTAATTTCATTTTTTTCATGAAAATGAACGACCATTTTTTTATAGTATACAAATATTTTATTTAATTATATATTGACCATTGTGGTCCAATACATATTGCCTCTTTCTTATAGTAGTGGATTCCATGCTCATAGAATTTCTGATCTTTGCTTGCAAAAAACTGAACCAAATGATTTTTCACATCCTCATTTAAACTGAGTGTTTTGCTATCTAAAGAAATATGATCTTATCAATTCAATTTATTACCTGCTTTTTGACTATAAAAACAATTAACTAGCACACTCAGCAGTATTAAAAATAGACTAAAAACTTTTATTTAGAAATGTTTTTGATATTGTAAATATCATCATCAGCTTCCATTACAAACAATGGTTAACAGAATTAGATCAGAGTTTGAAGAATTCACGCTTATGATTTTAAATATATTACATGCATGCACTCATTTTTAAGTGTTTTTTAAAATTTAGAATATAAATTAATTCAAAAAAATACATAATTATTGTAATAAAATAAGTTTTTCATTGTGTAAAATAACGAAGAACTTAAAGAAATATGTAAAGACCGGAATAAATAATAATCAGAGGGTGCCAAATATGGCAAATATAGTATGATAGCACATCCCAGCTGTAACAACTTCTGGTGAGTCATGAAACTTGTATGAAGTTTGGCATTGTCATGGTGAAACACTATGCCTTTTCTGTTAATCAATTCTGGCCTCTTCTGTTTGATGGAATCACTCAATTTGTCCAATTGTGGCAGTATACTTCCAAATTAATTGTGGAATTGTCTGGAAGAAGCTCAAAAAAAAAAAAAAAAAAAAAAAAAAAAAAAAAAAAAAAAAAAAAAAAAAAAAAAAAAAAAAAAAAAAAAAACAATTCCCTTGAAATTCCACCAAACGAAGAGAATCAGTTTTTTGATGAATATGGGATCTCGGAGTGCTTTGAGCCAGTTCATTTCTTCTGCTCCATGATTGCTTGCATTCAGCTTTGTTCTAAACAGTCCATTTTTCATCAACAGTTATGATCCACTTTGGAAAGGGATCATTTTCTTCATGGATCTTCAACAGTTATGATCCGCTTCAGAAAGGGATCATTTTCTTCACATTTTCATCAGCAGTTACGATCCGCATCAGAAAGGGATCATTTTCTTCAACGGAGCGCAGCAAATCCAGATATCAATGCAATGGAGCAAATCTTTCTTTGAGAACATGTGGAACCCAAATATCAATGTTTGAACTGGTCATGAGCAGTTGAATTCAATAAATTCAGAAATCTTATAGCAATTTCTCATGTTGTTGTTTAGTGGTTTGCTTCAACCAGTTCCTTTATTTTATCATCATCAGCTCAACTAACTTTCCTACGCGACCACCGAGATCTACACTCTTTCCCTACACGACGCTCTTCCGATCTTGAATGGAATTTATGCATTACTGATTTTTCTGTAAAGGAATTAAGATTTTGTTTATAAAAATAGCAGCTGAAAGTCAAAAGACTAAAAATGTTTCTACTTTTGTTTTTATAAAACTGCTTGTGTAGGAAACCTGCCTTAAGTGCTGAGTTTTTGAAAATTTTAATTAATAAAGGAAAAGCTATTAGTTTATTTTTAAAGAATGCATAATTATATTATAACTCATAGATATGGAATAAACATTTTATAAAAAGTAAAGTAATTATTATAATAGATTTAATAACATTTACAATAGTATGAACTTAATAATTATTTAGTCTTTTCTTTATAATATCATTTTCACATGTATTGAAATACAAGATCTATACAGCTACTTTCTCTGAGGTCAAAATAAGTGAGGTCAGCTGGGTTGTTTAGCAGTAAAAAGCCATGATTTGAGAGAAATTCAATAAGGCCATCTCCTTTGTGATTAGACATATCTACTCTGCAGTTGAAGTCACCAGTTATTAATACATGTTTTGAGTTTGAGTCTATGATATTCAGGCAGTCTGTAAGGTTAAAGAGTATATAGTGCTTAGGTCTGTGTCTGGGTTGTAATACGTAAGGATTATGATGCCGATGAGTGTGTTCAGTATAATGTGGTTCTTATTGCTGGTGATTAATTTTGACTCTAAATGTGGCTTACAAGCTATCAATAAACTACTGATAGGTCTTCAGTTATGTTTTTTGGCTAGATTTTCAAAAACATAAAATCCATTTAGTGTCATATTTCTCCAATTAAATGTTTTGGTGAAAAGAAGTATATCTGCAGAGAATAGCACATCTGTAGAGTTTAGATGATTAAGTACAAAAGTCATTCCTTCTATATTCCAAAAATAGAGCTTGGTAATCAAAGAACTCAAAGTATTCGTATTTCCATCCATATTTTGATTCTGATTAATGATATTTCTTCGTTTACACCCACTGCGTGAATGATGAATTGTACGCTTTAGGCCTAACGATTTTATTTTTTCGAAAGCATTATTGGGTAAGTGTTCTCTCTTATTAAAATTATTGATATTGAATAAGAAGGACCTACTGTATTTAAAAGCGGTCTTGTTTGGTAAACTAAATTGATTATAATAAGTGAAGTTGTAAAAATGCCTGGAGCAATACGGAGTGGCTGCCATGATACAACACCAGTGTTGTCCCCATCTTTGATGGGCTTACACTGGAAAAACACTTCAAGCAACTACTAACAGTCCCTCAGCATGTAAATGAGATACACACACATTCTGATTTGGTAAACTCTGAAACCAGAACTTCGAAGAAATTGAACTACACAGTGTTGTGAAATTCCTAAAAAATAATAAAGCACCTGGGGCAAGACAATATCACCAATGAAATATTAAAACAAAGTTACAACTTGACTTTGGAAACCCTACTTGAAATATTCAACCTTTGTCTAAGATATGGCATAATACCTGAATAATGTAGGAAAGCAACACTAAACTCCTCTATAAGGGAAAGGGTGACAGAGAAGATCTAAATAACTTCAGAGGAATCTCTCTCCTCCTGTGCCCATACAAAATATTGTCTTCACTGATATACCAGAGATTAAGAAATCACTTAGATAGCATGCTCCCAGCTGAACAATTTGGATTCAGACAAGGTAAATCAACATGTCATGCAATAAAACACCTCATGGATGATATTAAAGAAAATTTGAACAAGCCTAAAGGGAAAACTCTTTTGTGCATTTATAGATTTCAGTAAGGCATTCGACTTGATCTATAGGAAAATTCTATTAAATAAGCTGAGAGAGGTATATGGTATCAACAGACATATATACAATATAATTTCAGATATTGTGAGAGAAAACATTATAAATATTAGCAATGGTCTTAAAACTGTGTGTAAAATTTCCCAGAACAAAGGAGTGGCTCAAGAAGACTCCCTAAGCCCCTATCTGTTTCTACTCTATATAGGAGATCTACCTAATGAAGTCAGAACAAATAACATGACGACACTTATGTATGCAGACGACTTAGCTATATATTCAACATCACTTCATGACCTCAAGAGGCTCTTAACAAACTATGCAAATGGTGTACAATCAATATGATGAAGGTGAATGAAAAAAAGACTGAGGTCATAAAATTCAGAAAAGGAGGGAAATTAAGTAAAAATGACATCTTAATCTTTAATGACATCAAGCTAAACTTTGTAAACAAATATGCTTATCTGAGAATCACATTAACAACCAAGCTATCAATCATTCACTCAATATGTTAATAAACTCAAATGCAAAGCTAATATAGCAATCTGTGCCATCCCAAATCTACAACGAACATCAATAGAAATTTGTCAAAAAATCTACAGGCTAAAAATAGAACCTATACTAACATATGCCAAAGATATAGTCATTCCAAATTTATCCCTACAGAACTTTAAGGAGTTGGATAAGATCAAAGCAACTTTCATCAAGAGATCTTTAGGAGTTCATATCAATGCCTCATCTACTTTCTGCCATAAAATTACCTCCATCCCCACCTTTACTGAAGACTTAGAAAACAGCAATCTAATAAACGAGGAAATTCTAAACAAATACAGAATGCATAGACAAGTAAAATTGAACAAATTTAATGATCAGAATTACAACTTAATATGGCTGGATAATAACCCTAATTGAAAAAATAACGACTTCAAAAACAGAAGCACACTTATAAAAACTCTCTCTTCATGGCTTTCATTATAAACTATGTAAAGACAAGAGTTTCCATTATGTATATGCTTTTTCTGCTATTTCAGAAGAATGTATATGCTTATATTGCAATAACAATGCAAGACAAGATCACATATCTATTTGTATATATTTCATAAACATGCTACTACAATATATTCTTTCTTTATAATGCAATGTTGCCTTTGTATGCGATATACGAAAATAAATATATTATTATTATGTTCACATGTACTGATATCTCAAAGACAAGATTAAAAGAATATAAGACCCTCAAAACCAGTTAAAAAAATTTGAATAAGGATGATTAGTCACACTCTTCAACTTGTTTATTTAAAAACTCAAATTAACTGTAGTAAAGTAACAACTGCAGTAAAAGAATTTTAAAATAAAACTTGTAATAATAACCATCTCTGTTTTATAACTTAAATAGAATGGTTAATTTATTAAGCAAAAGTTAGAAAAGATAATTGGTCCCATTTTAAATTCAAATAAAAATCTGTAAATATCCAATGATAGGCCCAAATTCCAATTTGATAAACTTGGCTGGCTAATGATCATGCTTTGGAGCCAGGGGCAGATCAGGCATGGTCTTTATGGGCTGCAGCCTAGGGCCCCATTCAATCAAAGAGCCCCCTTTGCGGTCAAAAAAATAAAAATGAAAAACAATTTAAATTAAAAATTTAAGAAAAAATAAATTATACAAAATATTTTCGTACCTAGATAAGGTTTAAATCGTTGGTTTGCAACACTATTGGATTTGAATAAAATATCAAACATCAATGTTTTAAATGACAGTAAATATAGTCTGTTCAGCCTAACCTTGTGCACGACCTTGGAGGCAATCCAGCTGCCTCATCTCTACCGAAGTATCCTTCCGCGTTACTCGTCTCGTATCTGTGTTGACTTGGATATGTGAATGTCATAATACAATTTATAAGCACCAAAAGTGTAATCTGTAAAATATCACCAAAAACAAATTCAATCTGAAATATTGTACATTTGGCCAACACTTTCCAAAGTTAATGGCTCTGAAAAGAACTGTTTAATAAGACAGCTCAGATGATGATACGAAATTTTTGTCTATTTTGAGTAGGCGATGATGTCAATAAGCATGCTACGAAGATTCCCATTCGTCATTACTGTCCGTTTCATCATCCGAGCCATTTATTGAAAACATTAAAGGTTCTATCATATTTTCTTCTATGAATCTGTCCTTTTCCCAATACAGTAATTATTTTCGATATCCCTCACATGCCTTAAGCATTCAGCCCATCTGTCAGACGTTACTTGATTAAGTGCTCCTTGCCATGTGTCGTACACTGCTCTCGTTATGAACATTGCACCTGCCAATATTTTTTTTGTAATACTTCTTAGCCTGAGCCCAGCAAAGTTCGATAGGATTCAGATCGCAGTGGTATGGTGGTAATTGCAAAACAAATGACTATGATCTTTTAACAGTTCATCAATCAAATAACGTTTTCTTTCGATTTTATTCTCTTTAACCAGTAACAGCAATTCTCTTTTCAAGGCATCCGGGGGATACGTGATGCCATGTCGATACAGCCACATCGCAATGTCTTTTTTTTCCACGCTGCAGTAGGTGCTCGGATCTATTTGTTGAGAATGATAAGGAGCGTTGTCCATCACAATAATGCATTGACTTGGGATGTTCGGGATAAGTTGATTTACAATCCAGCGTTGAAAGTTTTTTGCATTCATAGAGTTGTGATAGTCTCCTT
Source organism: Olivierus martensii (assembly GCA_000484575.1). Lineage (NCBI taxonomy): Eukaryota > Metazoa > Arthropoda > Arachnida > Scorpiones > Buthidae > Olivierus > Olivierus martensii. Next base: position 48,869 of record AYEL01076190.1, on the reverse strand, counting down.
GCTGAGTTTTCGATCGGAATAATAAACTGGCACCTGTTATCCACCCATTTTCATTTCCAGCATGCAATACAATAAAATGTGGTCCTTCACTAATGGTCACTTTTAAATTTGTGTTTCCAGAGTTGTTCTTTCAACCTTTCTTTGGTTGAGTGTGCATAAATATCCACGTTTCATCAAGATAAATAACGGGTCGTGGATTTTCGGAGGACAGATTTTTCCCTGATTTCCCGTAAATATCTTCATCTCGCAACAGCGATATCCTCACATTCAATTAGAACTTTTTGCCCGTCATGTTTTTTCCAGACAAATCCAATTGCTTTCAATAATGTATAGATTTATGTACGGCCATCGTTAAAGTCTATATCATTTCCTGTTACTAAGTCAAACAGACTGATTAATGTAATGTTGATGTTACGACTATACTGTTCGTATACCAACCTTCGTATGCAGTTATTTGTGAATTCGTCCATGTCCGTTACTGGTTTGTTTCTCTTTCGTCGTTTACCTGGCGTAGATGGTTTTCCAGTAGACGATGCATACTTTGAAACAGTATTTCTGTTTATGCCTAAAGCCGCAGCTACTCGCTCATAAACCTTTATTGATGTTTATGAAAGGACCACCATTCTCGGATTCCCTTCTAAAAAACTGTACACAATTTCGTATCATCAACTGAGCTGTGCTTTGTATACATTTTCCATTCAAAGAAAACAAACCTCCTTCTTCACTAGTCGTAGGAGAAGCCATAACTGCCCTACTTTCAAACGAGGAAGAAAGGCGGAACTTATATTTCAGCCAATAGCAAGTATTCCTAATCAACGATATTCATTTTTTGAAAATAAGACAAATAATTTGCTACTAAAATCCTTAATATTTTGACTTGTTTTAATGAAAGTAATATAACTAAATTATTAACTGTATTTTCTTAGAAAACAGTAACCACTTCTGGTACTACTTTGCACAGATTGCCTCTAAGGTCATGCACAAGGTTAGGCTGAACAGACTATAGTAAATACCAGCTCTGTCGGTAGTCAGTAAAATCAAAATATACTTTGTCATTTATCAATTATGCAAATAATGTGGCAATATGGAATGGGAGTGCAAATATAGCTCCTCTAAAGCATGTTAGATTAGCATAGTTCTCACCATTAGGATAATTTAGTAGACCCCTAAAGTTAATGGTCTGTCTCTGTTCGGAGGACATGATTTTTACATACACATAAGTTAACTCTTAGGTTTTTATAATTAATAGATTATACAAATCTTGCATAGATATAATCATGATTCTCTCTTAAGCACTCTCTATTGCAGTAGATGAGGCTTAATCTTGCCAAGAATATGTGGAAAAACCTTCTACTTAAACCTTGCTTTTCCAAAATAAACTTTGCTGTCTTGTCAGCAAAACACTTTGAAAATTCTTTCTTAAATCCTCATTAGACTCATTTTGACAATGCCATGTTTTATTACTTTTTTCATTCAAAAGCATATTATTAAAGCTTCATTCTATTGATAATGAATATGGTATAAACATATTGTTTAGCAATAAAATATTTCTAATGAAATAATGGGGTTTGTTACAATCTAATGATAGAATTAAAACAATATCTTAACTTTTAAAATCCAGATATATTTTATCTTTAATAATTGCATCAGAAAAGCTGAAATGCCACCTTATATACATTTGTCAGTAGACTTGATAACATCAGAACAACATTCAGTAGATTATCACACAAATATTTCAACTAGACTGGGAATATAAACACTTCATAAAAATTAAAACCTTTACTTACTTTAACTTACATCCTCCTTTCATGCTAGCAGTCAGTTTCTCTGGATGGACTTCCTCAGTCCTCCTGGTGGCCAAAAACAACAATCACTATATTGTTTTTAAAATTATTTTTGATTTTGGTTAATGTTTATTAACCATAATATTTAACGTTATAATAACATTAAATATATTAACATTTATTTAATGTTATTATTATAGCCAGAAATATTTTTGATCCATGATGATAATTTTTTTAAATTGTCAATTGTAAAAGCTTTCTATAGTAGACCAAATTAATGTATAAATGTCAAAATCAGTAGTTCAGAATCAGTTATAACATAAAAGTCAGACAATTAAACATCCTAATTTTGTGTTGAATTTTTATATATGCATATGCCATTTTAAAAGTAACTATAGAACCTATATTTTTTAATATGTTTTATATTTAAAAATATTATTTAAAATTTTTTTAATTTAAAGCTTAATTTCTTTATTGAAACAAAAAATAGGATTTACTTTGTTCATCTTGTTATACATTTATTGATTTTAAGACTGCAAAATCTTTGTTAATATGATAACTTATGAAAGTTTGATAATGTGGAGTATTACAAGTAGATTAATATTAATAAAAGTTTCATTTATCTTAAAAATTCAAATTCTATAACGATATTTCTCTTAATATTGATCCCATTTTAAGATATTTGTTGATGGACTTAATTTGAATGCATTATTGTTTTAAACTCTTTATGCTATAGTTATTTCTGAAATAATCAATATATAGGAATTTTTTGTAATGGGGCCAATCATTCAATAATAATATATTTAAGTTATATAAAGTTCTGTGTGAAATTATAAACTATTATTCAATTGAGACAGCTTACTTATAAGATATACTAAAATATAAAATATTATCATAAAATAAGAGTATTTCATGGAACAAAAGAGTTTTATGCTATGATTTGCTATTAAGTATAAAGGCTTCAGGAATAAATAATGTTCTTGAACAGGAACAATTGTATTTTACTAAAAACTTTAAAGTATCTTGCGGAATAGAGTTTTATATTATGCTATGATGATGCTTTGTGTTTTCTTCATATTGTATGCTATATATTGTATTTAATAAAAACTTTTAACTGAAAAATATGCCGAAACAGAATTATATTAAGTAGATGGAAAGATATACTAAATAAATAACAATAAAAAATTATTTATTTTATTAATTACAACTAGCCAATTAGCAGAAATTAATATACTCAAAGAAAAATTACTTTATTAAATACAAAGTAGTGCTTTCGAAATTCTTATATTCCCTCTTCAGTTTTACACAACAAAAATAATTCTATTCCAATTCATTAACATTTAAATTTAAAGTAAACATAATTATTAAAGTAACTAAAATGCATGCTAAAGTAAACATGCTTTCTTATTTAATTTTAATTTTTACTGCGGCACATGTTTTAGTTACTTTAATAATTATGTCTAAATTAAATTTAAATATTAACGAATTGGAACAGAATTATTTTTGTTATATAAAGCTGAAGAGCTAGTTGTAATTAATTAAGAATAAGCAGTGAAATACTTTGGAAAGTAATCATGGTTGAGCCAATCCAGTTAACAAATATTTATTTTATATAAGAACTTCTCAATGATCAATAAATTAAAAGATTTAATTTGCTCATTCTCAAAAGATTAATATGTTTTACTCAAAACAAATGATAAAGAATCTAAACAGCAAGATAAATGCTGTGTCTATAAATGATGCAAGCAATTATAGAAAATTATTATATAAAAAGCAAGCAGTACACAATAATCAGATTAATGCCATTTTAAACAACTATTCAACAGGTTTTGTTCCATTCATGAGAAGGACAGTGGTTTCACTTTTTACTGCTAGATTTTCATGACTTCTAAGTATGAAAAAAGCATTTTATGTTGTTGAAAGTTTGTTCAATAAAATTAGTGATAACAGTTAAGAGATAATTCAATAAGGATCCCCATCCACATCCACAGATTGTGATTGTGAGTGACTGTGATTACAGTTCAGTGAGATACATTTGTGAGAAAGTTAACTTTGACCTGTCCTATTTTTATTTTACTATGCACTCTATTTTTATTTATTATTATTTTCCTATTTATTCTAACATATTATATTTTAGTTTAAAAGTTAACTTACTTCCCACGGTCTTCGTCTCCGTCATTAGCAATCATGAGATACGGGATCGGAACCCATCTCCCGGAAGAGCCATCCCGGTTAATGACATCATCTTATCTACATAATATTACCACTGGTCCGATATGCGACCGGAAGAGCTATCCCGGTTAATGACGTCATCTTATCTACATAATATTACCACTGGTCCGATATGCGAATGTAAGAATGATCCATATCGAAGTATTGTTCGGTAGATAAATTAATTGTAAAGAGGATGACATGAATGAATTACTCTGTAAGCTAACAACTTTATAACTTGTTACATCTAAGTATGCAAATGAGCAAAGTGTGGGACTTTACGTCACTCGAGTATAAAAGTTGACGCATCTGACCAGCCAATTGAGGTGTTGCTTGATAACGCGAGGTATTGTTCTGATGTAAAGTTGACGAAAGTGACATTTGAGTTTCTTGTAAAGATCAACGATTGTTCAAAGTTTGTATCGGAGGTGGAGGTAGTAGATTTAAGTAGCATTTAAGGTTCTTTCTTTTGTGAATAATTGATTGTTGATAGTTGAATTGGATTAAACAAGTTTTATTGACTAATTTCTTGTTGCTTTATTATAGTTCCAATAAAGCATTTATTAACACTTTTGTAAGTGTTTGGAGTCTAATAAATTTTATATTTTTTGTTATCTAACTTGTTTGAGAATTTATTCAATTTATTAGCATAAGTTTCTAACATCGTTTGTTTGTTTTACTTCTAACACTTAATCAGCACTTTTAGTTATAAGTTCTGATTTCCGGTTTTGTTTCGTCAATTAGATGTTACATTGTGTTAGATTGTTTTGTAATTAATTAGTTTTAAGTTAGAACTTAGCTTAAGACCTGAGCTCAGGCCGAACTCTGGATTGCAGAGTCGCTAGAACCATTAGGCTTAGTTTATAATTATTGTTATCGACATTCGTTCTAACCCGTGACTTTGCACATTCAACTCATGGCTAAGCTATTTTGTTGAATGTGTCTCCCTAAACTGTGTGGAAAATACTTCATAAGCATGTTGCTTTATGCCCTTATCATTTTCAGTTACTTTAACAGATCAATACATGCTATGTTATCAATTTTCTAAGAATTTGTTACATCATATTACAGATGATGATACATTGTTGTGTAATATCTGCTTCAGATATGAAGCAATAGTTCACATTTAAAACAAGGTTATAGACACAGCATATGCATATGAGGAAATAAAGACCCTCATGCCATGGTTGAACATGCCAGAGACAGCCTGAAAGTTAACATGTTTTGTGCTTTGATAGAGGATAAGATTTTTTGGTCCTTTTTTCTTTTGCAAAAAAATCAATCACAGGAATCATTTACCATGATATATTAGAATTATGATTAATGTCATAGCTAACTTTACTTCAAGACAGAAATATAGTTTTACTACAATATGGTGGATGTATGGTAGAGCCCCATCAAGTTTACATCCAAATAGCAATATCCAAGAGCACTGAACACATACTGCAGAATGTTTGGTAAGAAGTTGAATATTGACTTTATGACTGTAGTGCAACAAATGGATCAAACATTGAACTCTTCTTAACAAAGAACTTTTTGAGTTGTTCTTTAACATAATTTAGATATGATTATTATAAAATGAATATTTTATGATTAATATATCTTTGCAATCACTCAGATCATTTATAGACACACTGTTTACTAATTCCACAGAAAGTTTATAGGGATGCTAAAACTAAGAAGAATGAAATTTTGGATTATTATTTTGCTGCTAAATTAATTACAATTGCAAAATTAATTCAGGGTGCTATATTATTTCAACTGGAACTGCTAGATAAAATAAAAAGTAAATATGGAATCTAAGAAATAATTTCAATAATTAATATTTATTAATACAGTGAAAATGAAACATGATATTAAGCACATAATTTCTGCTCAACTTTTACAGATATGCTGTAAAATCACAATATTCAATAACAATAATAATATTCTAAATCTAACAGCTTCAACAACTCTGCAAATCCAGAGTCCAGCCTGAGCTCAGGTCTTTTTACTATATCATAAAATAAAAATCAATCAATCACTAACTACTGTCTACACGTCTACAAAACAAAGAACCTAAAAACTTATGGTTGTTAAAATATCAAACAAGTGTTAAAACTAAATAGCAAAAACGATGTTGCAAACTAATACTAACAGATTGAATAAATTCCAAAACAAGTAAAGTTAAATAATAATAAATAATTTATTTGACTCAAAACACTTACAAGAAGTGTTAACCAAAGCTTTATTTAGACAATAAAGCACAAAATAAATTATCAATAAAACTTGTTTAATCCAAAAATCAAAGATTCAAAGATTCACAGTAATAATCAATATAACTTGAAATAGTAATTAAATCTAACACTTCCACTCTCTGATACAAACTTAAGCAATTGTTGATCTTACAAGAAATTCAGAAGTCACTAAACAACTCCACTCAATATGAACACCTCGCTGTGTCAGTCGACATGCACATTTTTATCCTAGTGACTTTCACAGTCCCGAGCTTGTCTCATTTACATAAGGTATGCAACAAGTTCAAGTTTCTTAGTTTACAGAGCAATCAATTCATATCATCCTCTTTACAAAATAATTATGTAATGAATATAAAACATCAATAAGAGATCATTTTTATATTCTCACATCAGATCAGTGGTAATGATTTATATATATATATATATATAAAATTCATCTGTCTATTCTGCAAACACTTTTGCACTGTTTAACTCAGAGACCAAACTTAGCCTATAGACTTTCAGTGGGTAACAAGGCTAACCTGGATAGAGATCATCCTTAGAGTGGAATATTTTGAAAAAGCAATAAATTTGTCTTCATTTAAATTCTTCAGAGTGATATTCAAATTTGGGTGATGTCATAGTGACACTAGCAAGACATAATTGGTGACTTATCAATGAATTATGTTGCTATGATGTCACTTTGCTGCTATGATAACATCATTCATATTATATTCTGGCTAAATCAACTGGTAAAATCAATATTAAAATTGGCCATGAAAAGCCAATGGATTCCAAATGCTATAATGGATTGGATATATGCCCTCATTATAATGTAACAATAGATGTCACAAACTCTATGGCTGTGTGACATCATGACGATTTCATCATCATGTGAATGTGATGTAATCATGATCAGCCAATTGATTCCAAATGCTATAACAGATGAAATACTATACATGAGGTAAATGATATTTCTGCATAGTTTATTGTAAACGTATCCATGAAGTCTATAAGTCAATGGGACCCATGCCAGACCTGTTGAACAACATTCCTCTAACTTCTGGTTGAATCCACTATGGGTGTTGACCAGTCTCTGCTAAGGTCTAAAAGTGGCTGCTGAAAAAAGTGAAATAAAAATTTGGCCAGTTTAAGCAGAGGTCAGTTAAAGTGAGACTGGATAAGAAGTCTACTGTTTGTTTTCAAATTTATGCCCAGGCAATGCCAGGTACACTTTGCTAATATATACAATTGATTCTGCTTAATTGGGACTAATCCATTTTGGCCATTTAAGTGGCTGCCTCAATTAAACGAAGTAATAATAAAATAAAATATGTAATATGTAGGTAAATAAATAAGTAGGTAAAATAAAAATTAAGTACCTATTTTAATGCTTTATTAAAATAGATCACTAAAAAACTAATAATTAGGTATCTCCTCTGACTTTGCCTTTAACACTGGACTGCTGATATTCATGCCTTACCAATCTCCGTCTTCAATACTGGGCCGCTGATATTCACGCCTCACCCGCTAACTATAGAAATCCATTGATCTAATGCTTCTTCGATTTCTGGATCCTTTGCTAACTATAGAAATCCATTGATCTAATGCTTCTTCGACTTCTGGATCTACTATAGAAATCCATTGATCTAATGCTTCTTCGACTTCTGAATCCTTTGCATCACGAAATCCACATTGATCTAATGCTTCTTCGACTTCTGGATCCTTTCCATCACGCTTTCTTGTAGATGTTCTTGGAATTTCTTTCTGTAATACCCCCTCCTCATGCAGTTGATTTTCTTGTTGTAGATGATGCGTTATGGTAGATTTTGGTACACAAATTATATTAGCTAATCTACCATGGCTTGTATTAAATGGCAGGCTTTTAATTTTATCCAGCGAAGCAATTTTACTTGAAAGTGTAAAATTATATCTTGGCATCTTGGCAAAGATTGAAAAATTTTTTAAATAAAATTAATACTGTAAATGAATATTGCTAGGTACTTAAGCAGACACTGGTTGACATACTTTCCAAAAATCCCTAAAATATATCAAAAATTGCTAAATTCCTTTTCTGCTACTGTCCCAATTAAGCGAAAAGTTGTCCCAATAAATTCCTTTTCTGCTACTGTCCCAATTAAGCGAAAAGTTGCCCCAATTAAGTGTTTAAATTATATATTAGCTTATTAGTTTGGTTTCAGTTCTTTGAAATTTGGCCCAAAAAAACAGCTGCTCCAATTAATCAGATTCCACTGTATATATATGGCAATATTAATTTATAACAATTATTCATATCCAAATATTTTTAATAATAGAATCAGCAAGATAATAATCTTTGTTAGGAATAAATATAGTAGATTATAATACTGATGTGAAAGTGCAATAATGATGTACTGCAACTAAATGTGGAAGTCTTTCAATCTCAAGAATATTTTTCCAATTTTTAGCTAATTTTGTATAAAATAACTCCCCTTTATAAAACAGTGTATAAGCCAGTGGTTCCCAACCTTTTTTGGCCTACCGTCCCCTTTTCGAAAAAAAAATTACTCATCGGCCCCCCTTTTCAGAAAAAAAAACACAGACTCCCGTACTTGAAATCAATAATGTAATCCATAGTTTTCCAACTTCTTTGGGTCATAGCTCACTTTTTCAAACAGTGATTCGATGGCTCTTAGGTGAAGTATAGTATATTATATATTGAAAAACAAGGACAGATTTTTAAAATTACTTTATTAAAAGATATTAACAATATTGGTGTATTGATCAAAGTTTGATTAATATATATATATTATTTCTGAAATTCAGCTCCACATTTCAATCTTGCAGTCTGAGACCCATCTTCGTCAATAACAATAAGGTAAAAAATTTATTCTTTGAGATCATTATTGAAAGTTGTAGTGTTACGAATTTCCGTTTTTCATAAAATTTTTATAAAATAATATACTTTGCCATATAATTTGTTTTTACAGAATAGTAAATTAAGTCAAAGTGAATCAGTGCCTTTCAGAGAAAAATGCGATCAGTGCCTTTCAGAAAATATTTTAGAGGCCCTTCAAAATTTAAAATAAAAACAGTGATATTTAATATTTATTCAATTATAACATTTATTTTTTTTCACACAGATTTCACAGAAGCTTGCTTACATTTAAAGTACAAAATTGACAAATAGGCCTATACGGTGATAAAAAGCCTCTAAAATGGTGAGGCCCTGGGCAGCCGCCCCTCTTGAATTCCCTCTGATAGGCACTGTAAATAATAATTTGTTTAGCCATAAGTAATACGAATATCTATAGAAATTTTTCTGCTATGGCATGCTGTAACACAAAATCTGATATATTAATAGTTCCTGAACAATTTATTACATTTTTACGCAATTTGGCAAGTTAAATCATTGAAGTTAATCTCAAAGACACTTATTTTTCACATAAAAAATGGCGATCGTTCAAACTTCAAAGGTTTCTCTCTAATAATTTTTGAAACGTTTGATTGAATTTTATAAAATTTATTAGGGCGGTCAGGCTATCAATGTCGAGTTCGAAATAAGGTTAATTAATTAATCTTGTAGATTAATCCGTTAAAAAATGGTACAGCTTCAATCTTACTGAAGTTACACCTATATCACAGATTAGTTGAGACAGATGGGACACTTCTCTTATTCGAAGGTGCTGCCACTATCGGCAGTACCTGGCGTTACCATGGGCGTTACTCATTTCACCTTTGTTGTAGATAGTGGAAGGTCGGTTATTATTGTTTATACGAATATTATAGCAGTTTTATAACAAAAAACTTTTATAATTAAAACTTTCAATAGATTAAAACATCATTTTATTAATAGTTGTGTTCATTTCAAGTACTCTCCATAGAGGCGCTTCGTTCGTTTCTTGTATACGATAGAGCTATGAGAGTGTCCTATCGGTCTCAACTAATCTGTGCCCTATATTAACTAAGAAATTTTTTAATAGATTTTTTATAACATTTAATATATAGGATATATATCAGTGATAGTGATTTTAATGATGATTTATAAAGCATTTTATTTATAATTTTTTTTCCATTTAATATATTTTACTTTAGTATAATACATGTTACGAATAAATAAATTATTTTTAAATACTTAAAAATGATACCAATAATTATTATATATTATTAATAGGTAAAAATTCAGAGATTTAATGCATTATTAAAGATTTATTTTTGTTTAAATAAATAAAAGGGAGATATTGCTCATGTTATATATGCCTAGTTTGAATTTACAGGAAACGGTTTCATAATTTATAAATAGGGTCATTTTTCTAGAAATTCCTGTTTATGATGCATGACTTGAATGCAGTTCCTTCCAACATGATGTTATAACACTCCAGAGTGTTGTGTAACAGCTTGTGGGATGTCACCAATCCACTATTAAAAATAAATAAATAAAGCTGGTAAACAGAACTTGAAACTTTTTTTATAAAATTCGTTTGTAAATATATATATCTTTAAGAAGAGAAATGAAAAAGAAAATTTATTCTTCGTCTAAACGATGTGGAAATATTATAAATACATGATAATTTTATATTTTGGTGACGTGTCGCGTAGAATTTGAACGTCTTTGAGGTGTCGCCATGAAAAATTCTAGAAATTAATTGACTTAGTGGAAATTGAACAATAGTCAATATAAAATAATATGTTATATATCCGTCAGCTGACTAAGATGATAAGAGAAATATAATCGATAGAGCAATAACATTATTATCTATTATTTATTTTTCTATAAACAAACAATAGAACTGAGAAGTAATGAAGTCGAAAAAGTGAGATAAATAACTAAGAGTAATACAGACAGAATTTACATTAATGGAAGCAAAGTAATGAAGTCGAAAAAGTGAGATAAATAACTAAGAGTAATACAGACAGAATTTACATAAATGGAAGTAAATACAGGAAATGCATTAGACAGATGAAAGATGAGAGAATTAAAAAGATAAATTTAAGAACATGAAGCATCGATCCTTGTTTTCCTTTTATGAGAATTTCTTTATTAACTCACCATATAGAATTATTATGTGAAATATGTATTAAATTTCTTTTATTTATATATTTACTATTGCTACACTGTTATTTTTAATCTGAAGCTATTTATTTTTTCTATTATTAATTAATACGGAATCTTCCGCATTTAAGTAAATAATAATTTAAATTAATATAAGCATAATAACAATAATTACATAATATATATCGTAAAATCTCAATATTTTAGTATTCATTTAATATTATATTATTTTAATGCCTTAGCAGCCAGCAATAATTTTGCTATTATTTATGTTATCTAATCCTTGAATGATTTTTTATCACCTTGACATTGGATCGAATAAAGTTATTTATATTTCCCTGTCTGCTTCTTATCTTGAGCTTATATAAAAATAAGATTTTGAAAATATATTATTACGTTTTCCTTGCAATTATATTATATTGATATATATATAGGTTCAATTTATTATTATTACTAGAAATTATCCGCTCATATAAATGAGGGGAAATATAATCAGGTGATTTAATCTAATAATACTGTATATAACGACAAAAACACCTCCGAACTCGTGTAAGAAATCCAAGAGGGAATCCTAAAATGACATCCATTATTACGTTACAGCGCCATCTACGAATTCTGTCTTTTTAGAGGAACTAAAATTTCAATGTTATATCTATTATTTAATTTTTAAATTATTAATAACAATAAATAATTTGGGCTGTGGCAGACATCCAAAAATTAAACCTTTCTAAAGATATCATGTGATTTAATCTAATAATACTGTATATAACGACAAAAACACCTCCGAACTCGTGTAAGAAATCCAAGAGGGAATCCTAAAATGACATCCATTATTACGTTACAGCGCCATCTACAAATTCTGTCTTTTTAGAGGAACTAAAATTTCAATGTTATATCTATTCTTTAATTTTTAAATTATTAATAACAATAAATAATTTGGACTGTGGCAGACATCCAAAAATTAAACCTTTCTAAAGATACCCTACTTATACAAAACCTGTACAGTAGTTTAACCGAAAAAGGAACATTCAGCCTGCCAACCAGCCACGTTTGATTATTAATAATATAATTATTTGCTCTATACACTAACAAGTAAGATAGAACAATCTCTATGCTTTAATGCTTTAATGTTTAATTTTTTTAACGTCACTTCCTCATCATTGACTAGTATTATAGCTCATAAAAAATTATATAAAAAGTACAATTGTTACAATAATACAGAAAATTTATCAAAAATCTCTGTAAAACCATGTGAGTTATAAGCATGGCATACATTTATATCAGTAATACTAAATTTAAATAAAATGTTCGTGATCCAAGGTACCACTGTATTTACAGTAAGAAAAATAAAGTTTGTATAACTATTTTTTGCATAAATAAATACGTAGCTTTTTCATACTTATTTTAAAAAATAAGTATGAAAAAGCTATATATTTAAAAAACAATATAAATGAGCTATTTTTATTTTAATTCTAAATTAATGATAACTACTAAAAAATAATATATCTAAAAGAAAATTCAAGAATTTTCCATTATTTATAGGAAAATATATTGAAAAGCAAACACATTGGTTATTTTCTTTTGTGAAAAAAACAGAAAACTTGATAATATAATTTATCTGATCAGCTATTCACATTACACAAGACATACAGCTCTATTAGCAAGTATAAAGTTATTTATTATGGTATAACGTTTTCGGATCTTTCTACGATCCCTCTTCAGTACCATTCATTTATCCTTACACCATAACTAAAAGAACATTATAAAATAGAATATACATTTTTTTAAAATGTATATTTAATTGGTTTAAAGCAAGTAGTTTCCTATAATATACAGCTATTCACAATTTCAAAAAAACCATTTTGCTAATAAATTTGAATAATATAATCATATAATATTATATTATTCAAATTTCTGAAACTCATGTGAAACAGATTTTAAATTTCTTTTATAAGTTATATTTATTAATCATATCTTAAATAGCATCAATATAATATACATACGTGTTTAATGAATTATTTATTAAATAACGTAACATAGTTGATTTTCCAGAATTTTTTCCTCCACATATTAAAATTTTTGGTGCTTTATTGCTTTGATATTCTATTTAAATATAAATAAATTAAAATCAATATTATATAATTTATCAATTTCAAATCAATGTTTTTATTTCAAAATTTATATTTATATTTGGATACTTACTTTCTTAACTCAATTACATTACGCAAGCATTTTTAGATAAAAGATACTTTTAATTGAAAAATTTCAAATATGATACAAAAAAAGAAATTTAGAATAGTAGTATAGTTTGAAGTTATAATATTATTATTATTATTAAAATACAGTGGGTGATCAGTTAATGAACATAATCCGTTCAAAGACAACATTCACTACCTTAATTATTTGTTAACTAATCATTGATTTACCATATATTTTTATCGGAATTTGATTAATTCATTCTGGAGACCCAAAAAAAAAAAACAAAAATTATATAATTTCTTACTACATTTATTTATATATGATAACAATAATATATATATACACAGTTTTGCATTTTTATCAATCATAGTAAAGAAGAAATCTTAAGCGCTAAGCAGAAATAAAAATGGTTGTAAACGTTCCTTTGTGAAATAAAGGTTTTATTTCTGATTAGTGCTTAAGATTTCTTCTTTACTCTGATTAGATGCAGAATGTCTATAGCTTTAGTTTATCAATCATGTTTATTTTCTGTTTGTGGTACGTTAAAGAATCTGTCCAATGTCAATTGCTTTTCTCTCTTCAGGATTTTTGGTAAGTGATTAATAGCATTATTGTTGTAGAGATTTCCAAGTCTATTGACCTCAACCTGGTATGGGTACCATTCTAAGATCAAAAAATTGTAAAATCTCTTTCTTACCTTCTTTAATAAATCTTTGATTTGTCAATCTTTTGTTCTTTAATAAATCTTTTGTTCTCCGAGTTCATTTTAATCGGGAAAAACTACTGTTCTTCCATCCTTATCCATAAGTCCGAGTTCATTTTAATCGGGAAAAACTACTGTTCTTCCATCCTTACCTATAAGTCCACAAATGCGCAAGGCCTAAGCCCATTGTTCTATTAGATTAGTTAAGCTGTCATATCTTCATGATACATTTTTATTTCGTGGCAGCCACTTATAGAGCCCATCACAGGCTGGCCAACATCCATGATGGGGTCAACCAGATGGCTGAAGGATGGGGTTCAACGGGCCAGGCCTGGACCCTTCTTGAAAAATTAGAGGTGTGGGACCCAGATTTGAAGCCAGATCCTCTAGGGTGGTAACCACAGCTTTACCAGGTGGCCATCCAGCCAATCTGCAATTCCGTCAATCTGCAAGTCGCAGTTTGTTCTGTGAGGTGTTTATTATCTGAATATGTGTGTGTTCATTATCCAAACATAAAAATCTTTTGTGGAAGTGTTCATTATCTGATTTGTTCGTAATCCAAACTGTTTGTTAAGCGATCATCCAATGTATATATTGAAAGAGAATAAGCAAAAATTAATCTATAGTTAAGTATAAATTTAAAAATTTATGTTTAATTAAAAGATTTTAAATTAATACTTATTAATTTTTTTGATTATCTTTATAATCTTTTATTAAAATAATCTGTTTAATTATTTAATCATTGAAATAAATTTTTATATTTTTCAAACCCAATAGTTTGCCAAAGATATTATTCATACTAAAGATGATCTTTGCAATAGACTGAAAACATTCTAAATAAAAAATATTCTTTTATCTACAAAATGTTTGTTTAATTTAGTTTAAATACACATAATTTATTTAAAATAGTAATTATTATTAATTAATGAGTTAAATTAAATTGATAAATGAATTATTATTTCTGAAAATTGAATTAAATTAACAATACTAGCAATTTAGTTTTCCCTTTATCTAGAAATAGTTACACACTGAGTTTATGGTATATTTTTTGATAATAAAATTTTTAATTATGAAAATATAAATTATAACTTGATTTACCTGAAATGTTAATTGCATCATTCATAATCTTAGTAATATAATGATAGCAATCACCTATATTTAACTTGCGTATATTAGGAATACTTTCAGCATAACATTTAGAAACTGTAGGAAAATTTTTCATTCCTAATAAATCTGTAAATTCTATTTGTTTAAATTCTTCCAAAGTTAGCATTATTACAATAGAATCTTCTGATAGAGAAGGTTTCATTACTGAGAATAGATTGGGTTGAATTTTTTCTAATTTTATAGCAAGATCAGTTTCCCAATTTTTATTTAAAATTGGAGGATTTGTTTGCATTGAAAAATATCTAAACCACCTTGAAGAAAATACACGAATAGGAGGCTTTGTTATATCTAATTTATATCCAAATATCATAACAGAATCTTTCAATGATTGCACTTTTACTATTCCTTTCAATGCAATCTCCATAGGATAACGCAATACTAATATAACTTGCCGAGTTTTCTTAATATGGAAACTCCTAGAATAATAATTAAATTATGAGTCAACATATGTTTAAAGTATTAATAAATTAATATATTCTAATTGATTTATTTATTTTTCAGATTAAAACAAGATAATTTAATGATAATTCTGATATATGATTATAATCAATTAATAACAAAAGCATCAACAAAATTAATACAGGTATCCTTCCTATAGCATGGCTTCCTACAACACAGTTTTGCTCTAATACAATTTGAAAATTTTGGAAACCCTCATATGACACGGTACTTCTACAACATGATTCTGAATACTTAACACATTTAGAAATTATGTTTACTCTCTACATCACAAAACATTTTCATTAATTTTTGTAAATCCATACTAGGTACACACAATACACAAATAAAATGCTATCATTGAGAAATACTTTGCTAAAATTAGTCATAAATGCAATTTCATTAGTTTGCCATGAGAGGGACGATATGCAGTCTATTTTCGATTTTGATTTGAAATTGAGTTAATTGGTGACCATTGAGTATTTTGTGTTCCGAATGTTCAGTTCTTGGATAAAAAATAAATTTTTATTTTTCGATAGAGGAATGTGAAAGAGCAAAAAACTTTTTTATTCATAAATTTTTTTAAGTATATGTTAAGGAATGATTGTTTTTTAGTGGATTGTAATGAGTTAGATTACAAATTTTGAAAAGAGAATAGAAAATATACCAACTTTAAATGCATAAAAAATTTCAGAAAATGAAGTTGATATTGTCGAAGAAAAAAGTTCTAATTTTAACGAAGCAGTGGTAGGAAGATATTATTATTCATTGAATTGTTATATAGGCTGTATACTTTTTCTTTCCTTTTGTTTTATGTATATTGTTTTTTTAAAGGCTTTTGATTTTTTCTTTCTTTATATTTTGTGTTATTAATATTCTTAATAAACATCGAGTTTCTTATGTGGAACTAAAAGTTATTTGTTTTGAATTGGTTTTGGAACGTAACTCCTTTTTTTGTATTGGTTCTGGGTCTCATATAACAAGGTTTCATACAACATTGTGTTTTTCAGGAACCTATCTACCATCCTATAGGAGAGATACCTATATTATAGATTGCCAAATGAAAATTAAAATGCATAAAATGTAAATAGCATGATTTATTTAAGAAAAAATTTTATAAATAATTAAAAAAATTAAACTTAAAATATTACATATATAATCTTGAATAGAAAACAACATACAGGAAGTCTCTGACTTACAATGATTCATACTTACAATACTTGATTATTTATGATGAAAATCTGTATTTATTATGGCAACATCAATGATTTTGTTTGAAAATTTTTCTGTTCAAATTCAAAAAATATGTGAATTTGAAGTTAAAATACCTGGATTTGCCCCACCTTCCCTATTCTTACTGATATATAAAATAAATTAAAAATAATATTATCTATATATTGATATTTTCTTAATGCATCCCATTTGATTTTAAGGTCTCTATGGCCAGGGCTATGGTTAATCTTGCTTTCTCTATATTCCTCTTGTGCTCTTTTATTCTCTGCACTAACATTCTTTTAGTTATGGATAATGGCAGCAAATTGACCAGATGACGAAGCTGTTAGCAGGATGGAAGCATGTTGTATTTCCACCCCCATATAGTATTTGTGTTTAATTTCAGATCTCATACCTGCAGATTTTTTAAATGTCCAGGCCTCAAGCCTTTCAACCCCATCCTATAGCCTATATATTCAGAGTTTTTCTTTAGAAAAATCATCACATGTGATATCATAGTCTTTGAACCAATAACTAGATTGTCAAATGTAACTACAAGCACTTATAAGCAGACCAAATCATGCTAATAATACCAAGGTATTTTTTATTCAGAGGAGCACTTTCGGCTTATGTGCCATCATCAACTCTTACATAACGTTCTGACTTTTTTGGAACAAAGAACATCGATTTGGAACGATAACGTACAATTCTGTTCGGGAGAACATTAAATTTAAAACTTATATATATTTTTAGCATGATTTGGTCTGCTTATAAGTGGTTGTAGTTACATTTGACAATCTAGTTAAATTCCGTATAAAGCAGTGCATTACTTGAGCAATCGTATTAAACCAATAACAATGAAGATGGAAATATTACTTAGAAAAATTTTTCCTATTTTAACAATGTTTATTAGCAATTAACAGAAAGTCCAAATAAAATACAGCTAGGCCTCGATTAGTGCGAGTTGGGATAATGCGATATTTGATTAGTGCAACTTATAAAAATCATACCATTTATCACTTAGTGTGAGCAAATATTCGATTAATGCAAGTTGTAAACATAGACCAGTCTTACTAACCAAGGTCCATAATGCGAGTTGTAAGCATAGACCAGTTTTACTAACAAAGGTCCATTTTAATGCAAGTTGTAAGCATAGATCAGTCTTACTAACAAAGGTCCATCCCATTTTATGATGTCAATTAACAAATTAATGTTAATTTTCGGTTAGTAAAACAGGACTAGGAGCAGTCCAAGAACAAGTCACTTGGCTTGAAGGGATGAAACACCAGAAAGATGGCTTTTTTGCCATTAGCTATTATTTGCCTTGCTGTGCTACCCATATTATTTATTTTCTTTTGTTTATTACCTGATTTATTTATTTAAAATAAAACTTGTAAAAAAAATTGTTTTCGTTATCTTTTGCTGTCATATTCTGCTAGTAAACAAATAGAAAACTTTCTCTTAAAAATTTCTCATTGGTTCATTAACTTCGCTTATTAATTCTATCTGTTAAAAATTTCTCATTGATTCATTAACTTAGCTAACTAGTTCTATCTGGAACCAATTTACTGATTCAATAAAGCTGCAATGCTTAATCGCAAATCAGACTATCCAATTCAATTCTTGACCCAGAATTGGTGGCCAGGCAAGGCTTAACTTCCACTTTCAATTAGCTATTTTGGTTTCGATTTGGTGTTGGTTTTGATGATGGTTTGAGACGCAATCCTGGTAAGTTATTAATTTAGATGATGAACAACATTGCAAAAAATATGAAAATAAATTACTACTTATTGTCATTTCACTTATAGTTTCAAACTTATAAATGATTGATTCTCAGCACAAAATTTAAAGTGCAAAAGTTGATTTATTAAATAATTAAAGTACTTTCAACTTTAATAAGTCATCCTCAGTAATTTTACAAAGGTTGTTACATATAGAATCCATTCTATATATAACAACCTTTGTAAAATTACTGAGGATGACTTATTAAAGTTGAAAGTACTTTAATTATTTAATAAATCAACTTTTGCACTTTAAATTTTGTGCTGAGAATCAATCATTTATAAGTATGAAAATAAATATTTCTTAAACAGTTAATATTGTGGTTATTCATTGTGAGGTTGGCTAATGGCCGGAATCTCACAAAGCAAGAACCAATTACCATATTTTACATATAGTAAATACTTCGAATAGTGCGAGAAATTCATTATTCGCACTAATCGAGGCCTACCTGTAGATTGATCAATTGGTTATTATGACAATGGAATTAATAGCTGTTAATTACCTATAGAAACAAGGATAATTCATAAAATTCAGCATCATCATGGAAACTGTTTAGAAGAAAATTTTAATTTGTTCAAAAATATAACAAAAGTTTTTTATAGTCATATAAACATAAGTGAGAGTCAAAAATCCATTAGTCTTTAACTTATAATACCACTTTTCCCATTATGTGATATTTTCACATGAATCATCATTAATCAGTCAATCTTTTCTGATTAGACCACTTTCTAAATGCTTATATTATAACTAGCAAACTTGTACCCAGCATTACTTAGGGAATCTACATGTTTAAATGTAATAGTGGATTAATTTTATATTAATTTTTCATCTTCCTGCTTAAAATTAATGCTTTGAGAGAGAGAGAGAGAGAGAGAGAGAGAGAGAGAGAGGAATTAAATAAAATAAGGAAATGGGATTCTCTCTCTCTCTTTCAGAAAGAGAGAGAATCCCATTTCCTTATTTTGTTTTACTATATTTTTGCAAAATCCCCATGATACCACCTATGACATCTTATATGATATCATTAATTACAGTTGTTATGAATAACCTATGTTTTGCTATGGATGAATTTTTCTACTCTCTCTAATAATTGAATACTAGAAATTCCCCACTCATATAAATGAGCAGAAATATACTATTGTGATCTAATCTTATAATACTTTATATAACAGCATATTGTATAATAATAGCTTATCTTGCAAATTTATTTACTATATATTTTATTAAGCATTAGTTCAAATGTGTAGTAATTGCGCATGGGCCTGTGGAGGCTGCACCCCACGGGGCCCTACCCCCAATGGGTCCCAGGCCTGTGGGATCTAGTTTCATCTCCCCGGTGGGCCCACAGCTCGTGGGGATATGAAACTCCCACAGGGCCCCATGGGGTGGGACTACACCCACCAGGGATCAAAAGGCACCATCGGGTGGGGGCCCACTTCCATTGGGCCCGGGCCCTTGGGGTCCGGTTTCATTTCCCCGGTGGGCTGCACCCAATTTCATCTCCCCACGGGCACCGGGGTTCCCGTGGGGTGGTGCTATTAATTTATCAAATTTTAAAATTATGAATTCAGATATATTTTTTTAAATATAAATTTTCTTATAAAAACATTTGTGAATTAATAATAGACATGAATTGAATAAGTAACAAATGTCAAGGGAAAGACACACCCAAAAGCTAACAGCTGATTTCCATCTGGTCTACATTAGCAGATTATGATGTGTAAGAAAACTAAAAATAAAACTTTTTACTGCATAATTTTTCTACTCTCAAAATTATTATCATCAGATATTTTCCTTTTAAGATATTAAAATATATTATATTTATTAAAAAATTTTAATTCTTTAAATAAAAATTCAGAATTTAATAACTCCTATAAACAATAACTTGAATATATTTTTTTCTAACAATATTTAAATACTTTTTATCAGATTATTATTAAAAATTTAACAATTTCAAATAATTTTTAATTTATTATGTTGAATTCCATTCCTAAATCATTTAGTTCTTATTATTTATAAAGTATATAGCATCTATACCTTTCTAACGATATCCTATTTATAAAAATCGGTACAGTGGTTTGTCTGAAAAAGGGACTCCAGCCAGCCACATTTGACTAATTATAATATAGATAATACGAATAAAATATTGAATAGCAACATACATAATCTCTGTGATGAATGCAGTAAAGTCAAATTTAGATAACCAAAGAGGACTGCCGTTTTATAATGTTTTCTGATCTGTTTTTTGTTTTAAATAAGTCAGTCTTAATTGAAGAGAAATTTTTGATATTAATTCTTAAAAATCAAAAGGATTTATTCAATATAGTATGATAACCATGCTATATCCTATGGTATTTAACTACTTTAAATACATTTTGAATGTATTTAATGCAGTATGGATAATGTTTCTAAGAAAAATATCTCATTAAGCCTAAGATATATTGAAAATCTGTGAAAACACATTTTATTCCTTTTCACTCTTTTATATTATGTTTATACTAGCCAAATTAACCAGGATAAAAGTAACTCTGATCAAGTTAACCAGGAATATGGTAATTGGGATAATTTCAGTATTCATATGATGTTATTCAAGATTAACCAGTCGCTTAGTTTTGTATAGACAAGTGGTGCAATAGCCAGAAAAATTTTTTTTCTAATATGGAATTAGAATGTCAGAATTTGAATCTACAAAGTTTAATTCATTATTATATTAACTAAAACAATAATATGATGGCTCATTATATACCGTGAGTTTTTCTTGAAACCGAACACTCTGATTTTTGGCATTGAGCCAATTATGATGCATCTATCATGCATCAGGAATTGCTCGCTACGAAAATTTATTTTATATTTTTAATTCTAATGGCCATGCATTTGAACCTATTGGTCGTTTTGAACGGATTCAAATTGATGAAGGTTTTCAGCGGTTACGCCTGAGGGAAGAGTCGGACAACCCGAAGACCGGGAGATGGCCATAAGCGGCCGAGGAACAGTCAGTTTCAGACCAGCGGTTAAGAGGATAAGTTCTGTCGACTACCGGTGCACTCAAGGGTATTTATTCTTTAAGTTCTTTTAGTTTCTTAACTGTAATTAAAGTTGTTTTATAATTTTTCGGTGTATCTTTATTTACAGACTACTGTACACTGAAATGTGACTTTATTGCATGTGACATAATCATACAATTTTATAGCAGATGTTCGAAGTGCCGTCCCATTTCTGCTGAACAATACCATAGCCTATTTCGAAATTCTGTCATAGAATTGGCAATTTGTTGAGGAGTGATTTCGGCACTGGCAGCAATTATTGCCTCATGCAGTTCGATCTCGTTTTCGTGTTGCTTCTCGAGGATGAGTCGCTTAAGGTGGCCCCAGTAAAAGAAATCGAGAGGATTCAAATCTGGTGATTGTGCAGGACATGGAACATTAGGACTATTTGTTCCGATCCAGCACTGGGGAAACTCTTCGTTCAGATACAGGACAACATGGCCACCGTTATGTGCTGGTGCTCCATCTTGAAGAAACCACATATCCTCCTATTATGACATAAAAGAACAATGTGAATTATTACTTGTGCATCGTTTTTAATGAAATTACTGTAACAACAATACCGTAAAAATAATAGAAACACTGGTGGAACAGTTTCGTATAACATACCTGATTTTCCAATTGTCGAATTGCAGGTAAAATGCGATTACATAGTAAAGACAGATAGACGTCTTGTATGAGTCGGTCTGAGATAAAATATGGCCCAATTACTTGGTCGCCCACCAGTCCTGTCCAAACATTTACAGTTTTTTGATATTGAGTGTGTATAGCTGACATCTGGTGTGAATTATCCGCTGCTCAATACGGAAGATTTTGGCAATTTGGAGCGTGATCGATGTAGAATGTACACTCATCTGAAACAATCAGTTTATAGAGCAGATTACCATCATTGTACAACAAGTCCAACATCTTCCCACAAAATAACATTCTTCTATCATCATCACCTGGAAGAAGTTCTTGATGGTATTGATTTTTGTACGGGAAGAAGTTTTCTTCTCTTAATGTTTTCCAAACGGATGATTTGCTGACGTGCAATTTATGCGCGATTGAGGCGCAAGAAATTCTGGGTTTTTCAATTACTGACATGCAAATCGCAAGTTTTACTTCCTTTGGTAAAGCTCGACTTGGGTGATGAACGGGTATCAAACCTGGATTGGCATTCCCATCTTTTTGGAATTTCTCAACAACAGATTTAATTGTAGAGACGGATGGAATAGGTCTTCCAGAGTACAGCACCGCAAAATGATCTCTCATGCACCTATAGAATAAGCCTGAATTACGTGCCCGAACCATCCATACTCATTCAGTAACATTGTAAATAATATTCGGCATTTTTAAAAATGTTTGAATTGCAGCACGTCTGCGTTTCTATGCTGTTGCTATAGCAACAATAGAATTTCTGTTTAGTAAATTTTCAGCGATTTATTTTCAAATGTATAATTACACCAGAATTAAAATCCGATAATCTTGTGTGTTAAATCGTTTTTTGTTACTTGGATGCAATAATAAATAAATATCGTTAGAATTAAAAATATAAAATAAATTTTCGTAGGGAGCAATTCCTGACGTGATAGATGTATCAGAATTGGGTCGATGCCAAAAATCAGTGTGTTCGGTTTCAAGAAAAACTCACGGTATATAATATATTATGAGCCATCATATATTATGATCTTAACATTATTCTGTACTAATTTTTAATAGTTTCGTTTTTTGTTTTATTTTTTTTTTTTATTTATTTAATTTCGTATATAATTTATTTCAATGTTATTAACACTCCTTTTTAGCTTATTAATCTAATTATGTAATTTTACCATCTGTTATATAATTCTAGTTAATGTTTTAAATTTAAATAATATTCTGAACATTGTATTCCTAAAATGTGTATTTGAATTATAAATTTTATGTATGGCTGACAATGACTTAATGAAGTCAAAAGTACTTCCATAATAAATTATATCTTTTTTTTCCACTTCGAAATAAGGCTTATTTTTTATTTATTGTTATACCATTATGAGCCAATTATAACAAAAGAAATTAAGGTGTATATTATGCGTTAATTTCTTTTGTTTCTTAAGGTCATCTAAATGTGATTTTCAGATATTCATCAGTGAATAAACTTCTGCATCTGTCCAATTTACAGCCCTTTTCAGTCCATAAATAAGATGGAAATAACAGATTTGTTATCTGCAGTTTCCATCTTATTTATGTACTGAAAAACTGTAATCATTGAAAATGATGGTAAGTGACATTTCAATTGACATCACTTATTCAATTGAAAAGAATTAACTTCATTCTGGCAATGGGTCTAAGTTACACTGTTCCTGGCTAGTTGATCAGAGTTTGTTAATGTTGTTCCATTCAAAAACCAAAATTCAATCAGCATTAATAATTCAATCGGGATTAACTTATCGACTAACTTTTTATGTATCATAAGTTAGCTATAAACTAATCTTAAAACTTAGCATTTGGCTAATATTGATTTGAAACTAACATGCTACTTTAATATTTTAATGTTTTTAAAACTATTATATTGGTACAAATGTAGTGTTAAGAGTTAAATTTCTAAAAGCTCCCTTCTTACGCCTGTATTCACTATCTCGAGTTATTGGCAGAGTTAAGGGTTATGAAGAGTTATAGCTAAATTCGTATTCACCAACTTCGTTCCGAGTCAAATGAACTTCCCTAGCTGATAGCTGGATTGTTTGAGAAACTCAGGGTTAACGCATACGCATTAGATTAAAATGGATAGCGTGTGCTGTAGTGAGAACGAAATGATGTGTTATAATTCGAAGGAAAACTATTTCAAGGAATTAGACGATTATGAGTTTATATGTCGATATCGCTTACGAAAAGATATTGTTCATATGTTATTGGAGAAAATCTTGTTTGATAAATGTTTATTTTATTATTATCACAATCTTTTATCTTTAATCTAGCTTTTTTTTAATTTTTATAGCAGTTCCATAACTTTACTACAGTATTTATATGTGAAGTGCCTGGAATACTATTATATTTGTTTTCTGCAATGAAAAAAATTACAAATTATATAAGAAATAGATGTCACTTTAATATACAGATATACTGGTACTGTATTTATATCAAAGTATTATATTCGAATAAAGGCTTACCAATAATTTTCCAAACTTCTTGTTTCTCTTTTATTGACATTGCATTAGTTTTTTGTTTTCTATCACGTTTTTGTATTTTTCTACTAATTTTAATCAATAATTCTTTTTCAAAATTGACGAAATGTTTTTACATATTTAGAACTTGCTCTATTTTCCTAATTACTGTCATGTGACCATCTCCAACCAATTATAACATCTGATAGAAACAAAATCATCATGAACTCTCGACATCAGTAACACAAATGGCAAATAACCCTCGAGTTCAAAAACTAGAGTTGAAAATGTTGGTGAATACGAATATCAAATAGCTCACAAAACAATCCTGGGTTAATTTTTACTTCGGGTTTGTCAACTCTCCATATAACTCGAGATGGTGAATACGGCAGTTAGTGAGTGTTTATATCATGGAAGGAATATATTCCCCAAATTTCATATTTCTAAGTCCAGGGGTTTTGGCTGGGCATTGATGAATTAGATCAGTCAGGAAATTTGTTTTTATATATAGATTAAAATAATTATTTTTAAAAATCTGTTAACTGATCAATTTACTTTTAATCAAATGTTTATTTCATTTAATATTAATTTAATCAATAATAAAGACTCTTCATTAACTTTCTCATTTTTAACATATTGATGAATATTGTAAATAATTTTTCTTCCTTGCAATGAATTGATTTTTCATGTACTAAACTCAAATTACTCTCCATCATAAACCAAAAACAAAATAAATTTAGAAAATTAAACTTGTTATAGCCCTCCCTTCACTGACAATATTATTTGATAAGTACTGCTTTTCACTTATTGATAATGAATGGAAAACTCTAGGTATACAGAATATAAATGCATAGAGGTGTGGAATTCAGATTCCATGTTTCTAAAAAATTTTTGATGACTAGCCCAGGCATTGGTTCACTTATTGTAAAGTCCTACTGATTTATCACAATATGGGCAGTTGGTAGTTGAGTCTGGAATGTATACCTTTATGTAATAGTTAGCAGATGATTTGGAAGTGATGTAAAAAAATAATTGCTTATATTAATATTTGCTAGAAATTTAGTTAGGTTAGTTTGAATTAAGCTGCAAATAGATTCTTTTGGCAGAAGCCACTTTTAGAGTCTCCACAGATTATCTAACATTTATGGTGGGATCACTAGAAAAAAATCATCAAGCCTGGACCCTTAAAGGTTATAAATAACTGTTTTACCATGCAGCTGACATTAGAAATTTGAACACATGAAAATAATTTAAACTTTCTATCTTTGTTTTTACATTATGCTTTGTTTAGTTTTACTCATATAAAATTCTAGTCAGGCTTACAGAGTCAGAGGTTTTTGGGTGGAGTCAGAGTTGGAGTCGGAATTTTAAAATGCCTGGAGTTGGGAGTCGGGAGTCAGAGTCGGATCACTTGCCATTCAACTCTGCAACCTTGGTTCTAGTGAGCACAAAATACAGAATTTTCTTGTTTTAACCCCTTGAGTGCTGCACATACCAATTTCTACCTCCTAATTGTGTGCAGACTAGTAATTAAATCTAATTATGATATCTCATTTAATTTCCAACAAAAACTTTTGAAATTTTCAAATTTTAAAGATTATTTCACCCTCTTTCTAGAAATATAAGCATTTTTGGAATCTTATTTTTTCATAACTTTTCATTCTATATATGAGATCACAGAAAACATTATTTTTTATATGAAATCTTAGTCATCCAATGAAATGTGATACCTATATCTTGATATCTTGATATTTTTAGATATATCTGCTCTAACAAAACAAGTCGTGAATGAAGAAATTCAGCTGAAATTTGTAAAAGTTATTTAAAAAACCAAGAGTTAAGTAAGTTTTGTTGAATGAAGTTATGTCATATAATTATTAAAAATTACATAAAGTCAATGAAATATTGTTATTTTAATTAATATTTCATATTTATTAAATTCTGCTTAGATCATTTATATAATTTTTAGCAGTTTTTTTATATTTTTTAATTTATATCAAAAAATCCTAATATATACAAAATTGATCTAATTTCATACACAAACAGCTGTAATATTGTTTATATTGTTCTAATTGGATCATAGATGGTTTATTGTAACAATCCACCCAATACCACATACTACTGACAAGGAGAGGACACAGCTGACTACCCACCGATTTTGATGAAATTGAACTGATGTAATCTAGAACAAAAAATATTGAATACGGGTCCGAGCCTTTGTGCCAATACGCCTTATAAATAAAAATATTAGCATTTAAAATTTAGGTTTCGGTGATCTTAAGAAATAAGAAAGAGAAAAACAGCGCTTCTAACGCTATGCTCGTAGCATAGTGTGTTCGTGCCGATCCTGTAATCTCAAGGTTGCGGCTTCGAGGCCTGTTTCTCTCTGACTTTTTTTTTTTATTTTAAAAAATAAAAAATAATTAAATTTACATAATTAAAAGATATTTTTAATTTATTTGATTTTTTTATTAATATTTAATGTATTGAAATGTAGTTATTATATTATATTCCTAATAAGATGACATAAAAATCGGGTATACAAAATGTATTGTTTAATATTTTGTATTTTTAACATAAAACATACATAATGTAAGTCCCTGGGTGGCATTTTCCTGCTTTATAACAAAAGTATGCTATTATATTATGTTATTGCATTAATCTACTCCCACTTTTATAGCAAAATTATGTTACGATATTATGTTATTATATAAATCCACAAACTATAGAAAATTGCATAAAATGAATTTAAAACGAAAGGGAAACAAAGTCGATTAACGAAGCCCCCCCCGTAAATTGTTGCTGATATGAAATTCAACCCAAGCAATAGTCATACACGGAACAATGGAACCATGGGAAAGAGGAAGGAGAACGAAAAAAGGAGGAGAAATCTCCGAGATCCGATGCGATGAATTAATTGAATAAATTACATATAGTATGTTCATAAAATGTTATTTCCAAGGCTAACAGTTATTAGTTTTAACATTTGTTATGAACCTTTGACTGATGCTTAATCTTGACAGAGGGAAGTTCATATTTCATTGTACATGCAATTAGAATTTTGTTTGATTTTGGTTTTGATTTGGTGTTTAATGTTTAACAGCAAGTGAGTTAAAGTTCCTTTTGCCAGAAGTTTATTTCTTATAATAAGAAAAAGCTTACAACATTTCACAGTTGTTAGAAGATAGATCCAGTGCAAGAAAATATAGAACAACAACCATCCACAAGTAGAGAGCAAGAAGTGGATTACGAAAACGAAACCGAAAACTTTTGTTTGGCATATTATGATCGACAGGACATTACAAACGGCATAGAAGTTTGCAGCCAAATATTGGAAAGTTTAAATATTATAAAGAGGGGAGTAAGTTCACCAATTTCCAAGAAGGTATTAGCAATAGGGGAAAAATTTGCAGAAACCATTATAATAGTATTAAATGAATGTGAATTTAATGAAGAAGTGGAATTAATTCTACCAGGTGAAGATACCACAGATGATAGAACAACAGAAACAGAAGACATGCAGTCATCTTGTTCCTCACCAGAAAAATCATCCACTACCTCTTATAGAGACATTAGAGAAGAATATCAAAAAAATAAGGGTAAAAAATATAAATCTGATTACATACCGCTTGAAACCAAAATTAAAATTTGTAATATGGTGAGGGAGCATCCAAATTGGAGTTTGAAGACAATACAATAGAATGGAGATAGTGCACTTCGCTCTAAAAAAGATCTGATAAAATGGCAAAAGCAAATCAAACATGGTGGTGGATTAAAAGAAAAATTTGACATGATCAACAAATGGACATTTGATCGTTTTAGCGAAGCCAGGCAGCAGCTACAGCCAGTGACGACGAGAATGATACTACAATTGGCTTGTCAAGCTGCTCAACAACATGAAGGTCCAGATTTTTCGTTCTCAGCATCACATGGCTGGGTGAATAAATTTAAGGCAACTCACGGAATTCGTCAGAGAAAGGTCACACGTTATATAAAATCCAAAAATGCGTTAGATTTATCAATGATTTTGAACGATGCAGTAAAATTCCAAAAACGAATTGTAAACCAGATGAAAAAATTTAATCCTGATTTTGTTATTAACACAGATCAGACAGGTTGTGAGTATCGTGTCGATGTCCGCAGAACTTTAGCCTTCAAAGGTGAAAAAGCCATAGATGTTTTCCTTGGTGACTTTAATAAAATTACCCATAGTTACACAGCGCAATATGCGATTACCGCTTCTGGAAAACTACTTCCGAAAGTCTTCCTCTGTTTACAAGAATCTAAGGGAGTTTTTGGCCCTCGCGTTTCAGCAACTGTAGAAAAGTTAACAAAACAGTATGCGAATGTCTTTATTACTGCATCGAAATCCGAGAAGTTAACAAAGGATCGTTTCAATAGTTTTATCCGAAATGTTCTTGTGGATTATTGCAAGGAACAGGAATGTTTGCTTATTCTGGATTCTTGGGGAGATCACAGATGCGACATATTTTAATAGCATTTTTAGTGATGATGATGGCAACTGTAAATCAACTGTTGAAGTTATTCCTCCTCATTGTACACCATATTGTCAATCTTTGGATGTATATTTCTTTCGACAAGTTAAAAATTTTATTAAAAGTATACAAAATTCTACGGAGGTGTTAAAATCGAAATACCAATTATCCACAAGAGAAGATGCAATAAAAATTCACTCTCTCATTCACCATCAATTATCTGCTCCACTTTTCAACGATATGATAAGATTTGCATGGTTTGCATCAAAATTACTTCCAAATAGAAATACTTTTTTTAATGTAAACGAAATTTGCTTTTCAGAGGATGTACGACTATCAAAGTGTACTTGCACATCGTTAGCATTCATTAAATGTGCTGTATGCAGAAATCCGCTATGCTTTACATGTTTTACACGTTGTATCATCCAGCACAATGTAAACAGTCTCCAGAAATTGCATCTGATGTCAACAGTGATTAAAGTTGTAAAAAATTTCTTTTTCTACTGTCATTCACATATGATGTACGTGTGCAATGAGGAGGAATACGAGTTCGTATAATAGGATTTTTTTTATTTTGTATATTTTGTTGCAAAACATTAATTTTATTCCTTGTGATTTAATTCATCGCATTATGTATGTTTTATGTTAAAAATACAAAATATTAAACAATACATTTTGTATACCCGATTTTTATGCCATCTTATTAGGAATATAATATAATAACTACATTTCAATACATTAAATATTAATAAAAACTCAAATAAATTAAAAATTTCTTTTAATTGTGTAAATTTAATTATTTCTTATTTTTTAAAATAAAAAAAAAAAGTCAGAGAGAGACAGACCTCGAAGCCGCAACTTTGAGATTACAGGATTGGCATGAACCCACTATGCTACGAGCGTAGCGTTAGAAGCGCTGTTTTTCTCTTTCTTATTTCTTAAGATCACCGAAACCTAAATTTTAAACGCTAATATTTTTATTTATAAGGTGCATTGGCACAAAGGCTCGGATCCGTATTCAATATTTTTTGTTCTAGATTACATCAGTTCAGTTTCATCAAAATCGGTGGGTAGTCAGCTGTGTCCTCTCCTTGTGAGTAAAATAGGCTTGCCTGCAATTTCCAAGGAAGTATGTAGCTGCTGTAAAACAATAAATGTGCCATGCCCATTTAAATGGGCTGCAGAGTGTTTACATTTCATTTTTTGGAATTTTCTTCTAAATTTTAATGAAATTGAACCAAAAAATGAATAATTAAGATATATTTTAGTTTATTTTAACAGAATTCACCAATACTTTCCTATTATCTACATTTTTCAATTTTCAACATTTTATTGCTCACTATATGAAAAATTCGATTTTTACTTAAAATTTCAAAAATATTTATTTATTTCATCCCAAAATTGGAATAACTTTGATATATTAGATTATAAAATCAAAAAGATGAACTAAAAATCTAAATTCTATCAAGTGGCTTAACTATTTATAGGGTGTAAATTATCTTCTTCAAAAAACTACACTACGACGTAGACGAAATTCAGGCAATTAAAGTGATATCAGACACTTGGGGTCACAAATTGCAAGCCCGGGCGGGGCAAAGGAGAAGAGCTGCAACGTCATTGCAGAAAAATTGTGCCGTTGACTGTTGATTAATTTAGTTTAACCAGTTCGACAGGGTACACTGTTCTTATGGATCAGTTTGACAACAACGAGTTAGTGCACTGGCAGCAAAACGACTGTACCAAGAATGCTACCATCATTCGAAGACCCACGCCTTAAGCTTAGTTTGAGGTTCAATTTACAGCGTTGCTTGCGATTTGCGACCCCAGCTGTCTTATATCATTTTAATTGCCTGAATTTCGTCTACGTCATAGTGAATTTTTTTTGAAGGAGATAATTTACACCCTGTATATTTGTTTGTTTACAGATAATTTAAAATTATTTTGGTAACTGAAAAAATTTAAATCATCAAAAGTGGATATTTTCATGTAATCAACAGGAAAAAATCTGATTCACAATAGCTGGATTAATAAAATAAGGAAAAAATTTTTAACTTTTTAAATTTTTTTATTCACTTTGTTTTGACATTTAGACATGTCAATGGCATAAAGGCATAATTAGGTCATGATGTCTATACACAACAAAAACATTGAAAGGATTAAATAATAAACAGCATTTATTCAACATTACTGCATGCTATTACTTTTTAAAAGCATATTGAATATTCCAAGTTCTGGTGGTTTGGATATGTAATCTTCATTTATAACATTGTACCTATACAAAATCGTGCTCCTAGTTATAACAGATTCAGAGTACAACCGAATTTTTGACTGCAATCCAATCATAAGTTGGGGTCTCCTGTACTATTAAATTATATCATGATGTCCCATCGGACTGTGACATCATTGTGATAGATATTAACAAGGGGAGGCTACAACCTCCATCCCACTGATTTTGATCAGCTTTAAATGACATACAGGTTGGGGGCCATCAAAAAGTAACTCGTGTAAAAAGGTTTAGGTCATGCCTTCATTTTTAAAAAAATCGAAGTGAATATGCTGCCAGATCAGTTTTAGACTTAGGGGAATTGATAAATTGCTAAAAAACAAACTAATTTTATTAATATATATATGAGGTTCACAAACTAATAGTTTTCGAGAAATCAAGGAATTAGTGATTTAAATGCACCATTTATATACCTAAAAAATTGCAGACATATCAATCAAAGCGGCGGCGTAGTGGTTAAGGCATTTGTCTGCTAAACTGAACGTTGTAAGTTCAAATCTTCTTTAGGTACCTTTTTTTCCAAATGAATAAATTAAAATATTATTACTAATAATAAAACTTCAGGTAAAATCAAATTCTTTTTGTAATGCTTACGTTTGACAAAATTATTCTTCAATTACTGTTCGATCTATTTCTCACTTTATCTCACTCTATAACTGCCATAATTCACTGTGCATTGGGTGATATGTGATATATCCCTTTATGCTGAAAGCCTCTTTACATATGGGATAATTGCAACTCAATGAGTTGTTAGCTAATTTTTTTATAAGTTTTCTGAAAACTGCTGTCATTTTTAAACATATGCAATTATTGAAAAAACAAAAGTTGCATTGTTAATCACCACTCAAGTTCTCATCAAATCGAGTAGACAATCAAGTTGTCGCATCAAATCGGTAATGACAACTGAGAGTTGCCTCTCAAGTGCAAAAGAATATGATATAATATTAGGTTGTTCCAAAAGTTTC
The DNA here is from genome assembly GCA_000484575.1 of Olivierus martensii. Taxonomy (NCBI): domain Eukaryota; kingdom Metazoa; phylum Arthropoda; class Arachnida; order Scorpiones; family Buthidae; genus Olivierus; species Olivierus martensii. Next base: position 16,214 of record AYEL01076190.1, on the reverse strand, counting down.
TTTTGCGATCTGCACACAGCTACTTTTATAACTTTCTTTTTTTACAACTTTTCAATGCAAACAAAACATTCTACAATAGCTAGATGACAAATGTAGAGAATGACAACAATACCTAATTGTAAGTTCATTTGCTCAATGTTTTTTTGACAGTTATCACCCAATGCACAGTGAATTACGACAATTAGAGAGTGAAAGTGAGTGAGATACAGCGTGAAAGAGATTGAACAATAATTGAAGAATGATTTTGTCAAATATATGACAAAAAAATTTTGATTTTACCTGAAGTTTCATTGTTAGCAATATTTTAATTTATTCACTTTAAAAAAAAGAGTACCTAAGGAAGATTCAAACCCACAATGTTCAGTTCCACAGACAAGCAGCTTAATTGCTAAGCCACCACTTTGGTTGGAATGGCTCCAATTTTTTAGGTATATAAGCGGCATGCTTAAATCACTAATTTCTCGATTTCTCAAAAACTATTAGCTTGTGAACCTCATATATATTAATAATAGCAATCTATCAATTCCCCTATGTCATGATATTTGACTTTGATTTTTTTAAAAACGAAGGCGTAGTGACCTAAACCCTTTTAAAAGAGTTACTTTTCGATGGCTCCCAACATTGTATGTTAAAGCCAAATTGGTGGGACGGAGTTGTGGTCTCTCCTTGTAAGACTGCATCAATAGATTTAAAATGAAGTGCTGTGTTAAAAAATGAAATAAACTATATATTACCCCTATATTGCTAACACTTAGCATCATCTATTGGCAACAATATAAATTAAAATTGTAATATAAATGAAATTCTATCCTGTAGACTTAGTTGATCCTATATGATTAAAAGATGCAGTGTCAAAGTGTCCTTTAATGGCAGAGAATCACTACTGAATTTCACAAAAATCTGTTATTTAGTTCAAAAGTTATTAATGGGGGACGTACAGACAACAGACAGACAATGGCCTAATCTTATAAGCTTCCATTTCCTTCAGAAAGTATGCTAAAATAATGAAAATAAATCTCTAATAAATTCAGAAAGCTAACTGAGAAATATTCCAATGAATCAAATGTTATACTGCATACAATACAAATTTATATTCAAAATCTATTGATAACTGTGGATCCAACGGGACGAACTGTACAGGCTTTTAGACCTAACGCGGTCATATGTGGCATTCACATGTAAGTCCGAACAGGTGAACGAAATCTTCTGATACAGTGATGACAATTACAATGGTTTAATCAACCAAGGATCTTTATTTGAGAGAGAGATATGTGGTACAAGTCATTTTGAAGGATAAATACCTGTATATATATATATAATAATAATGTATGGGAAAAATCAGAGGTGATGATTCCCTTTCCTTTCTTCTTTTAAACAGTCTTTAGTCTCTTAAGCACAAGTTTCTTTTTTCAAAATATTGAATACTGTGCAAAGTCGCGGACTAGAACGAACAAAACGATGTTAGAAACTTATACTAATAAATTGAAGAAATCCTCAAACAAGTTAGATAATAAGAAATATAAAAGTTATTAGACTCAAAAACACTTACAAAGTGTTTTAAATGCTTTATTAACTATAATAAAGCAAACAATCAATTAATCAACAAAACTTGTTTAATCCAAATCAAATATCAACAAAGCAACAATCAATTAATCAACAAAACTTGTTTAATCTAACTCAAATATCAACAATCAATTATCCACAAATGGAAAGAACCTTAAATACTGCTTAAATTCTACTACCTCCACCTCTGATACAAACTTCAAACAATCGTTGATCTTTACAAAAAACTCAAATGTCACTTTCGCCAATTTTACATCAAGACAATACCTCAAAAAACTTGTTGATTGCATCAATTCTACGTCTGGAAATTCAGCACCTCTATCGGCTTGCGACTGCGTCGGCTTTTATACGGGTGACTTACAATCCCGCACTTCACTCATTTGCATACTTAGATGTAACAAGTTTAAAAGTTGTTAGCTCACAGAGTAATTCATTCATGTCATCCTCTTTACACTTAATTTATCTACCAAACAATACTTCGATATGGATCATTCTTACATTCACATATCAGACCAGTGGTATTATTATTTAGATAAGATGACGTCATTAACTGGGATAGCTCTTCCGGAGGACGGGTATCACATGCTTGCTAACGACACTTCCGGAGGACGGGTTCCGATTCCGTATCACGTGCTTGCTAACTACGAAGGCAGAGAACGTGGGAAGTAAGTTAACTTTTAAACTAAAATATAATAACGTTAGAATATAGGAAAATAACGATAAATAATAGAGTGCATAATAAAAAAAAATATGACAGGTCAAAGTTAACTTCCTCACAACTGTAATTGGCATCGATGTTTAGCACCTTGGCTTGGCATGGCTCTTGACAGACCAGGGGTCCTAGTCTCGAGTTTATCGTGTTAAAACGCATTCGTGTTGGTGTCATGTGATACTGCTAACTCCCTATCAATTCTGTCTAAACATGGGAATTGGTGTCACGTGATACTGCTAACACGAATGCATTGTAACACGATAAACTCGAGACTAGGGCCCCAGCACTGCACAGAGAGAAATCTTGACACTGACTGACTTGTTCTCCATCTCATATGAAACTTTTTGACCTTATCTTTCACCTTTTTCCCAGGAAAGATGATGTCTAATGTTTTATTTGTCTTTTGAGATACTTATGTTTTAAGAACTATGATTCTATTACACCATTATTTATTACCATGTGATACTCCATTTCCCTTCTTTGTTTTAAACAATTTATAAGTTCTAGACATTACAATAATATTAATCGAATAATTATTTGACAGGGATCAAATATTTGACACCTTGAAAAATTTATCTATTGAGGTCACCTTGGACTTTACATAACATACTCAAGCTGAATTAATTAATTTACAATTAAAATAAATACCATCAAATATAATTACAAAATATAATTCAATTAATATAACAATTTAATACTTTAGCATGATTAGCTTAGCATTTTCCAATACAATAGAAAAATGTCGTTATAGCCAACATGTAGATAATAGAAAAATATGTGATCATTCTTTGGCAAGATTCTGCTTTTCACAAAATCCGAGATTTTTGCATAATATTTTTAGTTATATTACTAGTAATAAATCAGTATATAAATCAATCGCAAAAACAGAACCGATAAGTAGCTATATGAAAAAGTACTTATCACAATGAAGTATCGATACCTGTGCATGATGTCATCTTGAAAGTGATAGTATTTTGTGCAACATTTTCAAGACATATAATTACACAAATTCATGTTATAGGAGAGCGATTTCATTATATGAGTTTGCATTATAGGAGAGTGCATTATATGGGAGTTTACTGTAATACATCTTGAAAGTGTCGCTCAAGAACTATATTCAAACTCCTTGGCAAGAACACTTTCAAGATGTAATTATGCATCTTTATGCAAATATATATTAATAATATAGGGTGATATATATCTTTACCCTATATATTAATATATAGGGTGAAGAAAAACGTCGTCTAAAATTTTGTGTACTGATAGAGGGTCTCAAAACAAATCGAAAATGTCTAATGAACATATGGTCTATATGGCATCATTTTTGAGTTATAATAACTCAAAAATTTTACGACAAAGTTTTTCTTCACCCTGTATATATATATATATTATATAAATCCATAAATTACATAAGTTATTTATGGATTTCAGCATAAAATCATAACTTGCATAATCCCAAAAATAATTCCCAGGGATTTTGGCATTTAAAACAAGATGTAAAACCATTGTTTTTTTGTCATTACGATGCTGGTCACATGACATATTGCTTCTCATTCAACATGGCAGCAGTACTTGGTTCATTTACCCATTCTGAGGTAAATTTTTCGGAATATCTTCTAATCGGTGCCATTTTTGCCTATGGTTCTATTATAATTTCAACCGATTGATGAGATCTATTGAATGGTATCACATTTGCCAATTCCGTGAAAAGCAGAATCCAGCCCTTGTTTCGAAGAGAGATAACACAAAAATTATTTTATTATATAAACTTTTAAATATAACTATAAATATAAGTTTATTATATAAACTTAAAATATAACTAATGTAAACAAAAGATCAGGTGATGTCATAATCATCTGAGTTTTTCCTGCTGTAATCTATAACATCAACTTTCGCGTTGATCGTCAAATATGGGACTGGTTGCTTTGCTTCTCTGATAAAATAAAATTTATAAATTTTTAAATAAAATTAATTTATCGAATTTTATGTGTGAAAAAACACTAAAATCATATTATTTACAAGGGGCCAAACTTTTCTAAATTATAATTTATTGGATCAAGATATCTGAAAAATAAAATAAATATAAACTAAGAAGGAGATTTGGAACATGATAAAACATCTCGGATAAATTTGGAGGAGATGTTCTTGAATTTTTGGCAGTCCAAAGATGATGCTTGTATTAGACAATTCTGATTAAATTGGAATGAAAAATTATTCTAAAAATTTATTTAAAAATCCACAAAAGAATGAACAACATGACAAAAACTGATATTTTAAAAATTATTTCTCAATATAAGTAAAAATAAGGAACTCAGACCCTGTCAAGATGATTGTTACTGACAACAGAGTGCAAGCAGGTCAACAGCCTGTGAAGTTGTACATAAAGAGGATAAGGGAGTGATAAGGATTTATAATTTTATTATAGACAATGTTTATTACAGTAAATTTGATGTGAAAAAATTTATTTGATACTATCAGTAGCAAGAGCATTCAAGAAAAATCATAAAAACATTAATTCATATCATTTGCTCCATGTATCAGTTAATAATTAAAATTAAAAATTTTAATATTTATCTGAATTAGACCATAAGGGAGTTTAGCTTATCAGCCTGTACAATGTACAGTGATTCAAAAAAGTCTAAGTACAATTATTAAAACAAATATCAACAAAAAAGCACTAACTAATATCAATAATTAATATTTATTTCCTGTATTATAATCAGCAAATCAAGAATCGCAATAATCGAAACCGCGATAATCGAGGTATTCCTGTATATAAATAATGAAATTTTATGAAACAATTTAGGATTCAATATACAGAAAAAAATTTATTATAATATCTAGTAGAGATTATAAATTATTATAAAGAATAAAATACAATCGTTGATTTCAATAAAATATAGTAGATTAATCTATAGGTAATAAAATGAAAACAAAATTATTTTCTTAGAAACAAGTATAAATTAATGCAGTTTGTTAATGCAAAATATAAGTAAGTATACAATAAATGATAATACTAATTGAATAAAATTTAATAGTGCAAATTATTTTGTAAATAATTAAATCTTATTCATTTAGTATCATTATTTATTACATATTTATATATCAAGCAAACAGACTTACTAGCGATTAATTAAACAACCAAATATCAACCAAATTATTTTAGCTTTACAAATTAATTTAGAAATAACTGAAATTAATGATTAAAGTAAATTTAGCTTAACATAGCTCCATGTATCAGTTAATAATTAAAATTAAAAATTTTAATATTTATCTGAATTAGACCATAAGGGAGTTTAGCTTATCAGCCTGTACAATGTACAGTGATTCAAAAAAGTCTAAGTACAATTATTAAAACAAATATCAACAAAAAAGCACTAACTAATATCAATAATTGATATTTATTTCCTGTATTATAATCAGAATATTTTCCAGGCACATTCAAAAAATAAAAAATATTGATTACAATAAATAAAAGTTAAGGAAGAAATTACATTTCACAGCAAAAAAAAAAAACATCGAAAAGTTTTCAAACATTTGCTAAAACAACTCTACTGGATATCAATGTTGATTAATTACTATCTGCATTCATTTCTTCATTGAATTAACTATCTTTGAAGTATCTATCAGAATGATTTTATTCTATTTCTGCTAAAATTTAGCTTTCAAAATAATTATACATGCTATAGTATTGATAAATATGTCTGTCCAGTAACTCTTAGATGTCTGGTTAAGTTGAGAACTGATGATTGAGATTGTATATTCAGCTGTTTTGGTATATGATATAATAAACATTTCCTTAGGCTATGTGCAGTGTGTTTCAGAATGTTATGCTGGAATATGTAGTCAATATTAAGTCCCAGTTTTTTGCACTGGAATGAAAATTTATCTTCTGTTGGCATTCAAATTTATAGTTTGCATCTTGCAATATATTTATGATAATTGATCTTTCTTGGTACATTTCACATTATTTCTGGGCTAACAGCTTTGCCATATAACTTTGATATATTTGTTGCAATTTTTGAGTACTAATTTTTTGGTTAGTCATAACAATCCCAATAATTTTCCCATTCTGTATGAAGCATAGTACTTTTAGAAATTACAGTTGTTGCTTTACATGGGCATTCCTGTCAATTTAAAATTGTCTTAATTTTTTTAAATAGCCAAATGGAAATAAAAAATAATTGAAAAGTGTGATCCCAAAATGCATTCAATCCATTTTGATCATTTTTTTATTTCATGAAATAAAAAAATGATCAAAATGGACTGAAGGTGTTTTGGGATCACACTTTTTACTTGCTGATTACAATTCTTCATGAAGCTTACAAATTGCTGGAACTTGTTTCTTTTCAGCATATAACTTATTAATTATCCATCTTAATAACTTTGTCAAATTCAATTCTTCAAAATGGACTGAATGCATTTTGGGATCACACTCTTCAATTGTTCCAATGTGTCAGAGTTTCTTCTTCATTTCAAAACTTTATGCTAATTTACAAATATTAAAGATATTTCAAATCCATTAAAGGCTTTTTCAAAAATTTTGAAGTATCAAGTTCTTCAAAGCTACATTTTGGAAACAGATTATGCACATTTTTCCTCATTATTAACACAGTCATTGCTTTTTTATAAATCCATTTTGATCATTTTTTTATTTCATGAAATAAAAAAATGATCAAAATGGACTGAAGGTGTTTTGGGATCACACTTTTTACTTGCTGATTACAATTCTTCATGAAGCTTACAAATTGCTGGAACTTGTTTCTTTTCAGCATATAACTTATTAATTATCCATCTTAATAACTTTGTCAAATTCAATTCTTCAAAATGGACTGAATGCATTTTGGGATCACACTCTTCAATTGTTCCAATGTGTCAGAGTTTCTTCTTCATTTCAAAACTTTATGCTAATTTACAAATATTAAAGATATTTCAAATCCATTAAAGGCTTTTTCAAAAATTTTGAAGTATCAAGTTCTTCAAAGCTACATTTTGGAAACAGATTATGCACATTTTTCCTCATTATTAACACAGTCATTGCTTTTTTATAAAAATATACAACAAACTTATTTATATGTGCAAAGTTGCGGATTAGAACAAATGGAATAAAATTAATTCTAACTAAGCCTAACAGTTAGCGACTCTGCAAATTCCAGAGTTCTGCCTGAGCTCAGGTCTTTTTCTAAGTTCTAACTTAATACTAAATAATTACAAAACAATTTAACACAATGTAACGTCTAACTGACGAAACAAAACTAAATATCGGAACTTACACTGAAAGTGCCGATTAAGTGTTAGCAGTAAAACGAACAACAAAAAAAAACGATGTTAGAACTTACACTAATAACTTAAGGAAATTCTCAAACAAGTTAGATAATAAGAAAATATAAATTTATTTGACTCAAAACACTTACAAAAGTGTTAATAAAAGCTTTATTTAAACTCTAATAAAGCACAATGAAATAAACCACAAAACTTATTTAATCCAATTCAATCCACAAGAAACAAACCTTAAATACTATTTAAATTTTAATACCTCCACTTCCGATATAAACTTCAATTAATAGTCGATCCCTACAAGAACTCAATTTTCATTCCATTCGTTCTAATCCGCGACTTTGCATATGTATGCAAATCTTTTTGATGTGTATTTTTGATTGTGAAATGCAGTCTCTTCCTCACTTTAGTATATCGTAACCAAAATTTTTTTTTTTTGAATATGCACAATATATATAGATGACTGTAATATAGAAAATAAATATCAATTATTAATGTTATTTAGTGGTTTCTTCTTGATTTTTGATTTATTAGTGCACTGTACACAAACTTTTTTGAATCACTGTATGTATTTAAATTTGTTATATAAGCTATTTGAAGAGGAAATTTGCCTGATGTCCAAGTGATTCAGCTGGTAGGATGTTAGAAAATTATTCTAAAGATCCTCAGTTTAATTTCAGGTCAGGACAAATTTTATTTTCAGATAAATATTAAAATATCTAGTTTAGTTATTAATCAAAAGATAGAGCCACATTGACTAAATTTATTTTAATCATTAAGTTCAGTTATTTCTAAATTAATTTGTAATGTTAAGATTATTTGGCTGATATTTGCTTATATGCTTTTGAACCATGAATTGACAGAAAAATCAAAATTATTACACTCTAACTTTCCTAACTTAATTTACTTAAATAACTTTTCAAATTGCTTAGTTATTTGTAGTTATTTAAATTTTTGAAAATAGTTATCAATACTCACATTGCATTATCTTTTCTTTTCCACTTTAAATTATTGATTTGTTTCTGAAATTAATAAATCTATTTTAGTTTGTTTTATTTCAATCACAAAATAAGGCATACCTCGCTCTACAGCACTTTGCTAAAAAATGGTGCATTTAAAAAAAGCCCTCCTGAAAAAACGGAAGTATGAGATTTAGAACTGAACCCAGATCCTCCAAGATAGTAAAGAAATGCTTTATCATATGGCCATCCAGTAGTTTCTTTAGGCCTAATGTTATTGCACACTTAACGAATGATAATATATTTTTAGGCATTTTTATATGCACTAGCAAATGAAAAGATGCTGTAATTCACCTTAGAGTGAAATTCACTCTATAGCAGTTATCTGGAACATAACTGCTGCATTAATGAGGTATACCTGTATAAATGTTTAAATGTTAAACTTACATTTATTTTTAATGACTTTTCTTTATCAAAACTCTCTTCATTTCCAATATCACCACAATAACTATTTTCACTTATTGTATAATAAGAATCTACTTCACTCTCTTCATGATTTTCATCTGTCTTTATATTCACATCATTTATAATTGCATTATTCTTTTTAAAAGACTTTATATTTAAAAATGGCAAACTTTCATCATCACTACTATTACTATCATAAGTAAATTTCAATGGGCACTTAAAATCCTTAGGATTAGTACATTCTACTATTTCTATGTGTTTTTTATTATATTTAATGTGATCATATGCTTCATTAGCTTTACTTTCAGATTTTAAAATAATTCCATTTTCTTTCAACTTTATTTTCTTATTTTTGATTTTAGGTCTTAAACATGGAGAATTTTGACTCTTTTTTTCCAAATTTCTAGAAATTCTGTCATATTGATTTGGAAAATTTACAACTGTAAAAATTTTTTTATATTCATCATCAACAGATTTATTTATTTCATTTGAATTATCAAATATTAACTTTCCATCAATGGAATTTATAAAAGAACTAGTCTCATTAATGCTTTCATTTAAACAAACTGATGATGTTCTATGTTTTAAATTAAGACAATCATCATATGAATTCTCTGAATCCATTCCTTGAATAAAATTATATTTTAATTTTTGTCCATTATTATTCTCATTAAATTTTTTATGAAAGAACTGTGTATTATCTGTAAAATCTTCAAAGCTTTTTTTTCTTTTTGAATTTTGTGAAAATCTGTTACAAGAAGATAGTAAAGCACGAAACCATAGTTTTCTTTTAACTGAATTAGGCAATGTAAAAATTCTTGATCTGTGATGGTATCTTGGAAAAGTCTTGTCTAAACTCATTGTCTGTATTCTTAATTCAATTCACCTGTAAGATTATTTTGAAATTAATTCTATATTATTTAAATTTATTTTTAATTTTAATAATTTATAAAGAAAATTTTAAATTCTTAAAAATTTTTGGATAGAAATATATTTTTCCATTCTCTTTATATAACCGATCTTGATTAGGACAAGTATAGATAATTATCTTCATTTATGGGTTTTAGATATTTTTAGTAGACCATAGTATACATAAATCAATAATAAATAAATATAAGCCATCTTTATCTTGCTAAGTATTTTTCACAAAATTCTTTTAATAATAATTCAAATTTAAACTGAATTTTGAGACTATCGCATAAATTTCAGATAATATTTAGAGCTGAAACAATATTTTTAATTTTTAAATTATTTTAAACTAAAGTCATAGTCAAATAAATATATATATAAATAAATAAATTTAGTAGATTTATATATATATAAAAATCTACTAAAAACTAAAACATCTATCTCACTTTAGACAGGAAGTTAGCTTTCTATATATCTATTAAAGGAAATAGATTTCACTATAGTTTAATTGAATCAATAACCTGCTTCAGTTAAATTACATTGAAATCCATTATTGTTTTTGGATAACCATGACATTTTTTGATTAAACAATTTAATTTTAATGAAAGTGTTTGTTGGTCCTTTGATTTTACAGTAAGAAGTCTTATATTATGCTTTTCTTATATTTTGCTCATGATCAATAAAAAAATCTTTACAAAATTTAAGAAAAGGGATGAAATAAATGGTATGAATAACTTTCTATTATTCCTATCAGTAGTTTCTATATGATAGATCTTGTCTTTTCTATCCATAATGAAAATTGATCTAAATTATAATACAGATAATTCAGGAACAAATTAATTCATGAAGTTAAGAACTGAGTTTATAATGAATTTACAAACCAAGAATCAATTTCCTATAAACAATATTAACAATGGGTTCCATTCTCAACAATAAAATTTAACCATAAGAAAATTAAGTACAGTGGGTGATCGGTTAACGAACAAATCGGATAATGAACACATTCACAAAAGATTTTTATGTTCAGATAACAAACACTTCACAGAACAAACTGTGGGAATCTCAGATTGACGGAATGATATAGGTTGGCCAGTTGGTCGCATAGTAAAGCTGTGGCTTACCATCATGGAGGTCCCATTCCTCCAATTTTTCAGGAGGAGTCTGGGCCCAGCCCATTGAACCTCATCCTTCAACCATCTGGTTGACCCCATCATGGATGTTGGTCAGCATGTGATGAGCTCTGTAAGTGGCCATCGCGAGATAAAAATATCTCATGAGGATATGGTGGCTTAACTAACCTAACAGAATGATAGGCTTAGGTCTTTCACATTTGTGGACTTATGGGTAAGCTTGGGAGAATAATAGTTTTTCTAACGTCGGTGGACTTATGGGTAAGGATGGGAGAACAGTAATTTTTCCCATAAAATGAACTCGGAGACAACGTAAAACAAATCAAAGATTTATTAAAGGTTAGAAATGAACTCGGAGACAACTTAAAACAAATCAAAGATTTATTAAAGAAAGTACAAATCAAAGATTTATTAAAGAAGATAATATGGGTAAGGATGGAAGAACAGTAGTTTTTCCTGATTAAAATGAACCATATGGGTAAGGATGGAAGAACAGTAATTTTTCCCGATTAAAATGAATTTGAGTTTAAAGATGGAACAACAGCAGTTTTTCCTGATTAAAATGAACCTTATGGGTAAGGATGGAAGAACAATAGTTTTTCCTGATTAAAATGAACTCACCACCTTAAGGATGGAAGAATAGTAGTTTTTCCCGATTAAAATGAACTCGAAACGTAAAACAAATCAAAGATTTATTAAAGAAGGTTAGAGAGAGATTTAACGGATGAGAGAACAGTAGTTTTTCCCGATTAAAATGAACTTGGAGACAACTTAAACAAATCAAAGATTTATTAAAGAAGGTAAGAGAGAAATTTTACAATATTTTGGTGTTAAAATGGCACCCATACCAGATTGAGGAAAATAGGCTTGGGATCTCTACAACGACAATGCTATTAATAACTTCCGAAAATTCCTGAAGAAAAGAGAAAGGCAATTATATCAATTGCCTTTCTTTTTTCTTCAGGATTTGGACAGATTCTTTAATGAAAAATAAACATAATAGATGAAAATTCAAGACTATGCATGTATATATTATTGTTATTATATATAAATAAACGTAATAAGAAATTATATAATTTTTTATTTTTGGTGTCTTCCGAACAAATTAATCAAATTTTCATAAAAACCTATGGTAAATCAATGATCGGTTAACGAACATTGTGTTTGAACGGATTATGTTCGTTAACCAATCACCCACTGTAAAAGTCAGAAAAATCAATAATTTATGATTAAACAATGATTTATTTATCTAAAGAAATAATAAAGTATTTATCCTGTTTAGAGCTTTGTTTTTTGTGTGCATTTTTGTGTGTAACAGGATGGTTTTAAAGTTCTGAAATCTTAGATTTTAAAATTAAACAAAATTATAATAATAATAAAATTATTTGTCATAAAAATGTTAAAAAAATTTTTATTCTACATTATTATTACCAGGTAAGTTGATGAGCTTTTATATATGTATTACTATTTCCTTATACACAGTTGCTGAATGAAAGTTATTTACAGTATATGCTGATAAAACCATAACAGCTAGAGGGCATGCTATTTGTTTCTCATGCCATCATTCTGATTTTTCCAATTTCATAGCAAACTATGGACTTTCTACTACAAACATAGTGCTGAATAATATAGCTATATACATAATTTTAAATGCTTTTTATCGTTGTTTAGCATTTATTTATTGTAATTAATGTTCATATTTTCAATATTTTTGATATTTCATATTTGAAAAAACTTGCAGATCTAGAACTCATTAAATAGGAACTTGTAAACTGAGAACTACCTGTATTTCAGAAAATTCTTGAACATTCATATTTCAGCTTAAAAATGAAGCAATTTAATATATCATCAAATGGATTCCTAATATGTTAACATGTAATCTTTTATAAAATTTAATTATGAAATAAAACAGTAAAAATATTTTGAGATTTATTTATTTTAATATTTTTAGTCATACTAAAAATAAAATACAGTGGTGCCTCGCAATTTGACATTTGAGTTTCGCAGGTTGGCGCATGCACATGCATAGAATTGTGTAATGTCATTTGCTATTTGTCAGTTTATTCTGAAAAGAAAAATACTCGATTGAGCAAAGAGACGAAGAATAAAATTGTAGATAAAGTGCAGAAAGGTAGAACAATTAAAATGTAATTCAAGTATGGCATGCTTAGGACAACTGTGGCAATGTTTTGCAACAGAGAGAGAAAATTATGAGTATTAGGATGTCTGCTGGAAGACTTCATTCCATACAAAATAAAACTAAAAACTTAAAAACCTAAAAGCCTAATTGCTCTCGTCGGAGTTCAAATAACTATTAAACTAATACAACATCCAAGGGCTAATAAATTGTGTATTGTGTATAAAATGGTGTATTTTGTAATTTAGTATGTTATTCAATAGTAAAACACATATAATAAAGTAAATAATATCTCTCACCTCACCCATTAGGAGAGTGGGATGGGGACCAATAACAAATTAATCTATTTTACATATTCTTATATGGGAAATATTGCCCCGCAATTCGACAGTTTCTCAATTCAACATTACTTCGGCGACAGATTAGTGTCGAATTGTGAGGCACCATTGTATATTACTGAAATTCTTAATTATTATTTTAATTAAATATGAGCTAAACTCAAATGGAATTAATTAATGAATAAATTTCATGTTGAAGGAATCAATCAACATATGAAATGCTAAATATAATTAATAAATTTAATTGAATTATTAATAAAAATATATTTTGCTTAGATTATAAATAATAAACTTAATAATCATGGTAGATTATAAAATTATTCTTTCTGGTAGATTATAAAATAATAAACTTAGTAATCATGGGATTCTAAGAATTCAATGATTCTGATTATTAATTAACAACATTTGGAAAGTGTTTTTCAGATTTAGCATTTCTTTCACATTAATTCAAAAAAACTATTAACAAAACAAAAAGATCGTATAAAAATAGTCCTTATTAAAACAAAAATTACAAAAGGAAATATTAATTTTATTATAAAACTTTTATTTTAATAATGAATTTAAAGAAAAATCTATAATTAAATAAGAATTCGAATTAAAACAGAATTAGAAAAAATTATTCAATTTAAATAAAAAATTTTCAGTTTTTCAAATGTAAAAAGATTATATTAAATACAAACTATTTAATCAAATATATCACAGATGGGAGGATTATATATGTTATCCATTCAGAATAATATTTCTGAAATTATAAAAACATATCTCAATTTTTAACAGCTCCAAAAATATTAAAATTTTCTAGGCAAAAAGCATTAACTACATTTCATATATATGTTTCAAATAAATGGAACTATTAAATCTTTAAAAATGCTTATTTATTTAATGAACTTTTTCAAGATATATATAACTCTTATGAGTTAGATATTATATTAAAATCTTGCCAACAATTATCTTATATAATTTGCTAAAAATTCTCAATTGACTTTTGATTCCTGGTTCCTTGGGAAAATTTTTATGATTTGGCCCCTTTAGATCAGTTCTACTTTAGCTATACTTTGCAACCATCGCAATCATAGTTTTATCTACCCAGTATTTGTCAACTGGTGTTCTGCAGAATATTAAGCTTATATAATCATTAAAAGTTATGTGAAAAGTCTAAGTGAAAATTAGCTCCAATGAATTTAATTAATATTGCTACAAAATGGATTTTTCTGCAGAATGCTATCATCTCTTTAAGTACTTTTTGTAGTAGCCCTGACATCACCCTCCAAAGACATGACACCAAAAAATAAGCAAACAGCAATATTCAATTAAAGATTTTGTTTTTCAGGAACTTTGTTCAGAGAGACTATACCTTGATAATAGTCAATGCAGAAAGACCGTTTGCTAGATTGTGGAATTGTCAGACACACTGGAAAGTTTTTCTACATGTATATGTATACACACACACACACACACACACACACACACACGTGGAGAACCACTACTACTAGTGCTATATTGTATATATGAAGAGTGTGATCCCAAAATGCATTCAGTCCATTTTGAAGAATTGAATTTGACAAAGTTATTAAGAAGGATAATTAATAAGTTATATGCTGAAAAGAAACAAGTTCAGTTCAGTTCCAGCAGTTCGTAAGCTTCATGACGAATTGTAATCAGTAATTGAAGTGTGTGATCCCAAAACGCATTCAGTCCATTTTGACCGTTTCTTTTATTTCATGAAATAAAAAAAATGATCAAAATGGATTGAATGCGTTTTGGGATCACACTTTTCATATATATATATACAGTACTATTAAATAGGAACTATACAAATACCATATTTCGGTAGAATTTCTGCCCTTTACTTATTGGATAACATAAGTATGAGTAGCTCTTACTGATTAAAATGATTCAACCTCTTAAATAACCTATAATTAAAAAAGGCATGAAACAAAAATTATATGTATGAATTTTATTGAATGGTATGATTGTGATGGTTGCAAAGCATGACGAAAGTGGAACTTATGAAAGGGGGTCTTTTCGTGAGTTATAAACTGGGAGTGAGTGAGTTTCTTCTATGTCTTTCTTTCTTATTTCTATTTGTATGGATAAGCTTGGTGGCTAATTTTGATTGCCTCCTTCCACTCAAATAGAGTACTAAGGGAGCCGTACTGGGCCAAAATTAAATTCCATCAAATAGAGTACAAGAGCTGTTCTGGGCCAAAATTAAAAGCGTTGATTGCCCCTTTTTCAAATAGAGTACTAAGGGAGCCGTTCTGAGCCAAAATTAAATGCAAAGAATAAAAAGCAAAGAACCATTCCAACTTAACCTATGTGATGACATGTGTGAGAATAACCCAACCCATTCTATGAAAGGGTGTCAAACTACGTAAATTTCCTAAGGAACCAGAGGTCAAAAGTCAATCGAGAACTTTTAAGAAATTATATGAGATAATCATTGGTGTGAGTTTAATATACAGTGATACCTCAGATCATGAACGTCTTGGTTCACGAACACCATTTGCGAACAAATTTTGCTTCGCTTTACGAATGATGCTTCGGTTCACGAACACACATGCACGGAGTGCATGGAGCACACGTGACTCGCGGCGCACAAAACCCTGCACACAGCCTCGCCCCCAGCAGCAATCCAGTTTGCCCAGCTCATATGGGTACAGCAAAGTTCCAACAAGTGTTGATATTTTAGTTTTTTTATTTAATTAAATTTATCCCTTATTA
>AYEL01076189.1:0-67945 GCA_000484575.1 Olivierus martensii | reverse complement strand
CCTAACATTTGGCAACCTCTTAGTTTCTCCCTGTCACTATGGACGTATCGGCCCGGATCCACCAGATACAGGCATAGTGACAGCCGGTAAGCCCTCTCACCAAGTCAAGGTGGGTGCCCTCGAGAGGGTGATCCGCGTGTGCTAAGACGCTTCGTTTATGCAATGCAAATTTTATAAAACCGTGGTTCAGACCGCGGCCGAGGTCTAGAACGCGTTTAAACAATCGGCCCTATGAATAATATTCCAAGGAATAGGCCTGTGAATCAAAGCCATCTCCTAGAGTGGAAAGCTAAAGAATTTCCAGGCAGCTCATCTGGCCGACGAAAGTTAAAATTTATAATGTACTAGGCTCGTCGGCCGGCTCTACTCTGCCATCCGTAAAGAGACCGGATGGCAGAGTAGTAACGCATTGGTTTGCCAAGCTGGAGAACCTGGGTCCGGCATCTTCTG
The DNA here is from genome assembly GCA_000484575.1 of Olivierus martensii. Taxonomy (NCBI): domain Eukaryota; kingdom Metazoa; phylum Arthropoda; class Arachnida; order Scorpiones; family Buthidae; genus Olivierus; species Olivierus martensii. The sequence continues at coordinate 67,495 of AYEL01076189.1, read as the reverse complement.
AAAAGTTTTTCTGGGTTCTAAGATCGGCCCGGCAATCCCCGTCTTTCGGCCGGATTGGCCGCGTGGAAACGCTTCTCCTTTCCACTCTGGAGGACTAGGGTTTTTGTCAACAGATGACGTCACACTCCATTCAGGTAGAATACTATGTGGCGGAGCGAAACAAGCCCTTCCACATCCTGCCACATCCATCCATCCCCGTGGAGAGGTCTTATTTTGTTAACAGATGATGCCAGTTTCCATTCAGAGAGAATATTAAATGCTGGGACGAAACACCGCGGCGGCCGGATGGCAGAGTAGTAACGCATTGGTTTGCCAAGCTGGAGGACCTGGGTCCGGCATCTTCTGAAAAGTTTTTCTGGGTTCTAAGATCGGCCCGGCAATCCCCGTCTTTCGGCCGGATTGGCCGCGTGGAAACGCTTCTCCTTTCCACTCTGGAGGACTAGGGTTTTTGTCAACAGATGACGTCACACTCCATTCAGGTAGAATACTATGTGGCGGAGCGAAACAAGCCCTTCCACATCCTGCCCACCCCCGTGGAGAGGTCTTATTTTGTTAACAGATGATGCCAGTTTCCATTCAGAGAGAATATTAAATGCTGGGACGAAACAAGCCCTTCCACAGGCTGCCCACCCCTGCGGAGGGGTCAGCCGGATTGTTGAGGACGGGGATCGACGGGCCGGACTCGGACCCCATGATAAATATTTTCAAGAGGTGGGACTCTGGATTCGAACCTGGGTCCTCCGAGTGGAAAGCCGAAGTGTTTCTACGTGGCCAATCCGGCCGACGGAAGACTAGGGTTGTCACCTCAGACCTAGATCTCACCCGGAGACGATGACAAAAAAAAAACACATATATGCGTTTAATATTTTTATTTATATAAATTATTATTAATAAAAAATCACATTCCAAAACTCCTACAAATTAAATACAAAGTAGCGACGACGTCATGAGCACAACAACTAAAAGCGATGAGTTCTGCGCATCAAAGTGAGCACCCCCTGGGCAGTATTAATATAGAAGGCAGTGCTATAGCAGGTATATACGAGCAAACAGCTTCGTTGACATAAGATCCGATTTGTCGCCCTCTTTCGGCTGACTTTGACACACTAAACAAAGAAAGTTGGGAGTGAGTGTCCAGACCATTCTATCTAAAGACCATGGGGTATATGACCAAGCATTTTAACCTGGTCATTGTCGGATTTATTCTGAACGCACCTATTCAGATATTCTGTGGTTCTTATTATAAATAAAGATTTCATTAATATTTTGCAATTATGATAAAAAAAAAATTATATTTAAGATGACTTATTTCTGAAGGACAGTTTTAATATAATGATGTGCATCATCCTATGTTTAACATTAGTATTTCATTTACGAGAATATTTTCACAAAAAATATAGCGAATGAAATCTAAACAAAAACTATCTACAGAAGCACTCAAAAAAAAAAAAAAAAAACAGTTTTTCTATTATTCCAATAAGCTTTCAATTAATTTTAAACCCACTATCTCTCTCTAAAATTGTTATTATAGTGTTCTATTTATCAAAATAATCAATCAAAGTCAAAGAAATATAGAACTCGTTTTAGTTTGCATCTTTACAGCACAAATTTCATGTATTTGTGAACATTAATTGTATAAATCCATTACAGAAATATAAACACCAACAATCTACCTCAGCACAGAATGCTAAAAATTAATTTTGTGAAAAACAAATGAAATTCAATTAACAAAAAGCCATATTATGAGAAGGTAATGTGATCCTATATAAATTCTTAAAGGACCATGCTCAAGGTCTTTTATGGATGATTTTTACGAATTTATATAGGATCATATCAAGGTAATGTGATCCTATATAAATTCTTAAAGGACCATGCTCAAGGTCTTTTATGGATGACTTTTACGAATTTATATAGGATCATATACGTTTGATAAACACTGACATTATTTAGAGTTTATATAGAGAATAGTTCCATATGGGTAACAAAGTAATATTTAATTATATACACTGGAAATAATTGGTAAATAATACAGAGGTCCAGTCTAATGTAACTTGATCCTCCAGTACTTAAGGATGTCCAGTGATATGGTTGCTGGCCAATTGCTAAGTTTTCAAGTATAATATCTGTTGTATAGTACTCTGATTATCAATTCTATCATTCAAATACTAATACAGTAATTTGACGTTGACTTTGTAAATGTGCTCGCTAAGTTTAATCACAACTTTAGTAATTTTATAAATCTTTTTAAATAGTTTTTCAGATTCTGTGATCGAGGATTAGACTCGATCTCGATCCTGTTTGGTGAATACGGCCGTTACTGTTCTGTATTATTATTTATTAAATCTAAATTAACTGTAATCAATAATATTTAATGAATTTTTGCCAAACCGTAATTTAAAATGACCACGGCGGAAATAATCGTGAATTTTACCAGATGATTATGCGCTGTGAAACGTGGAGTTTATAAACTTCCGAAATTATGGTTGTTACTCCGTTGTTATTACTATATGCATTTTTAAAAGAGCTCCAAATATGTTCGTCTTGTGGTCGTAGTATTAAAGCTGAAATTGTCTGTTAAAAAAGAAAAAATTCAAGATTTACTCAAGTACAAGAATCCTTACAAACAACGATGTTGATGTCAAAGAAAAATACGTAATTTAGAAGTGAGAACTTTTCAATTTTTCTTATTCCTTTTTTTTTCTTCCTCTTTTATTTCGCTTTATTTCAATCCACCATGAACTGCCCTCATTCGTGATAAAGTAAACTCGTTTAAAGAAATCTGGAAGTGTGATGCAGATGTTTTTAAACACAGGATCTTTCAGTTTTAGATATATACCTTACCACAGGATCAACTTACCGATTTTTTTATGAAAGAGATAAAGGGCGTATTCATCTATTCAATCCTTTAATGGATGAAGTGAGAAAAATATAGAAAATCATGAGAATGAATATAATTGTGACAAGTCACTGGTAGAAACTAGAACATCCTTTAATCACGTATTACGATACGTGGATGAGTTCTGCTTTCTATTTACAGAATCCAGCCTACTGATATATTTTTCTTTTAAGAAATACGTAAATATAAGGTGCAGCAGTGAATCGGGCCATTTTAAAAACGCTATTGAGAGGAAATGATGAAATTTATTTGGGTGTAACAAGTTGGAATACAAAGTAGACATGAAAGCATTTATGTATTTGTGAATGTAAGTTACCAAACCGAAAGCAATGTTGCACAAAATAAAAAAAACAGCGTTGTATCCGATGTCTTCACTTGGAGTTATCAGCCCATATTTTTTTGAAAATGAGTATGAAATGGCTGTCATTGTTACGGGACCACGTTACGTTCACATGTTAGGAAACTTCTTTACTCCTGCGCTTGCCCGTATGCTAGTCAACGACGAAACCTTTTTCCAACAAGATGGGGCTACCTGCCACACCACATGTGTTTCCATGCCAGTTTTGCAGAACCTGTTTCCAAACCGTGTTATGTCGAGATTTGGGAACATCCCATGGCCGGTCAGATCATCCGATCTTTCGGCAAATGATTTTTTTCTTTGGGACTATCTGAAATACCGAGTCTTCAAAGTTCTTGCACTCCACACAATTCCAAAACTGAAACGTCGCATTCAGGAAGAAGTTGCAAGAATTCCCCTAGATATGCTGGAAAGAGTAATGGGTGAACTTAGCAAGAGACTTACTGAGTGTGTAAGCGGAATGGCGGTCATCTGACAGTAATTTTTTGGTGCAACACTGTTTTTTCTATTTTATGCAATACTGCTTTCGGTTTGGTGACTTACATTCACAGATAAGTAAATGCTTGCATGTCTACTTTGTATTCCAACTTGTTACATCCGAATAAATTTCATCATTTCATCTCAATAACGTTTTTAAAATGGCCCGATTCACTGCCGCACCCTGTATAATGGTTGGTTGGATGGCTATTCTCCTAATTGTGCAAGAAATATATTTGGCCATTTCAGATCCTATCATAATAATAGAATCAACCAAAATGTTAAAGAATGAGTTTCAACAGACTGGGTCCTCACTCTTCCTGAAAAATTTGGAGATGTGAGATCCAGAATTGAACTCGGACTTCCAGGTGGTAAGCATCATTTTTTTTTTAATGCCAGTATATATATTGTCGATTATATACAGTATAGCAATCTAATTTTAATTTTCCTATATAATATATTTATATATATATATATTGTAAATAAAAATGCATATTAGATTGCAATATGTAATCAATGTACAAGTAGATGAACATTACCATCAAAAAACAATTAAAAAAATAAATTAGTTTTCAATCATTCTAAATTAATTGTGAAACTTAAAACAAAAGAGTTGAGAAACTTAATTTAAGAAAGAAAAATTAAAACAATGCTTTTTAAATATAGCAGAAGTTCTTAAACAGTCGAAGACATACTCTATGTTTAAAAACTATTCACTAAATGGTCAAATAAGAATGTTCAGAAAGATAAATGAATAGTTGAAATCAATGATTAATGAAGAATGACTCCTACAGAATGGATTAAATTAGAAATAACACACTAGAGATTTATTGAAGCTACTGACTGGTATCGGTCCCTTATATACAAGAACAGAAAAACACTGATTCGCTTGAAGAATTTTTGAAATGGGAATTGTAATGAAATTCCCATAGTTTCCAAATAAAATATTAAAAAATTGATTTAAAGGCAATGCAAAGAGGACACGAGCCTGCTGATGAACACTGTTTACAACAAATAATTTATTACACTTGCTGAAACTATTAATCTTTAATTATCAAAATGTGTAAATTAAGAAAAAAAATCTAAAATCAATATTTTTGGATTCTGCGATCTTAAATGAATGCTAACAATGCCTTGCCTGGCAAAAGCAATCAATTTTACAGCTATGGAATACAAATTCTCAAGATTTCATTATTGCTCTAAATCATTTTAATCCTATCGAATTTACTTAAAAGATTTTTGTAAAAAATATCAAATTTAATAAAAATCTGCTCCCTGGAATTTGAGATGATGATTGATTATTTTGTAAATATGCCTAAAAGCGAATTTTCAGAAAAATTAAAAAAATTATATCATTACTATTTTAACTATAAATATGACAGAAAAGCAAAACTATTATAGCAATAGCATATATAATCTGGATTCCTATGTCCAGTTTTGATAGAATAATTTTTGTTTTTACAATACCAATGTCTCAAAACGTGATGAGCGTTATCTGTGATGCTTCATCTGAGATGATAGGATAGGGACAAATGGACAAGACAAGAATATTCCAGAGAAAAATCTAGGAATTTAGGATCCCGAATGGATTACAGATTCTTCAAGCAACCCAACTCAAAGTGATGCTTTCCTTTCGGGTCAAAATTATGAATTTTAAAATGTAAAAATGTAAAGCGGGTTTCATCACTTTGTACTTTGCTATAACTAAGCTTGAATTATTACGTGCACAATTTATCCGAAAAATGCTGGACAGTTATACTAGTTTAAAGTTAATTTATTATTAATTATGTAATTTTTCATTTGTGATTTTCTGCCTAGATGCCGTGCAATCCTTGTATTGGTTAAGAACAGTCTTGTATATTAAAACATTTCCAACAAAATCATCTAATATGTAAAATGTAAGATAATTCTGTGGAGAATATAATGTTTACTGCAATTTAGAAGTGACTACATGGCCAACATTAATATCTTATTTTAATTTTAAAAGCTTTCGGTAGCATTCATTCTACATCTCTCTGCATTGTGGGAACACTTTAAGATGAAATTAAAACAGTAAATCAACTAAATAATAATTCTAAATTACACTCATATTTTTACATGCAAAATGTTTTTGTTAGAGATAGCATTTATATATTTAGATGAATTAGGTGAACCATTGGAGGAATAAATTCTTTGGAACCGCATCTAACGATAAATATGCTAATAGGCATCATTAGAAACGTTCTTTAATTTTGAGTTAATTGTATTGAAATTCTCAGGGATTTTAAATATGGTAATAACTGCTACATTCCAAATTTGATTAAAAATTGTTGAACAGTTGGAATCTGTAAAAATATTTGTGATGGAAAAGAGTAAAAAAAAAACAATTTTCGGCCTTATTCTGTTGTTTGAAATCTTTGTATTTGATAATTTAGAAGTTTTTCTTATTAAACGTCTCCGAAAAATCAGAATCAATAAAATATTTATCTTGAAACCGAAAATATAACAATGAATTTGAAGCTTTAGTGATAAAGATAGTTAATAATAAGAAACAATCAATAAAGATTTTGTCACGTAAGTAGTTCTTCGATAATTTTAAGTGACTATATTGATTAAGTGAACTACTGTATTATTTTAAGTGACTTGTATATACAGTAAATAGAAAAATTTTATTGATATACTTGTGTCCAATAGTTCGATTTTATTAACTATATAATTGTAAAAATGATCATATACAGTATTGTAAAGCATGGTGAAAGCTGTATCAATATGGAAAATTTCCTTCATCTTTCTGATCTCCATTTTGAATGGATCAGATTTAATGACAACTTTTTAAATCAAATTTTGGAAGTAGGATGTTGCTTTTAAATCTGAAATAGCGGAAAAATATCTAAAGACCGTAAAAATAAGGATGAGAATATATATATATATTATTTACTGAGAGGTTATTAAACTAACAGTGAAAACACATTGCTATACTTTATAATAAATGATTGCACGCTTATCAATATCAAAAATGCAATAGAATCGGTTGAAAATAAATTGTTTTTCAAAAATCACTTAGCTATAAAAAAAAATGATTATAAAATCAATATTGAAAAGACACTAAAGGAGAAGAGATAAATAATTGAGATCTAAAACTCTAAATCTTATCTTTAAAAAGTTTGCTAAGATTACATCTTTAAAACTGCTAAGTTTATGAAAAAAATTTTGACCCAAAAGACTTCTGAAACTCAGCTAAATTTTTTAATTTTAATTTTTTAAAATTGGCAAATTTCTCACTTTGTATACTAGTATGAATAATTTTCATGTGCTATGCAATATCTGTGGCATGGTCTGTGGCCTATTTATTTATGTAGTGCCATCTGGATTCAAATTTTAGAACTTTTGTTTTTAAATGTTTCGTTAAGTAAAGTTATTAATTTTATAAAAATATATAGGTTACAAATTATAATTTTATAATAAATACACTAATAATATAAATCTCATTAATCAAAAATAAATGAAAAAGGCGTTGTTCCGAATATGTCTTTCACTTTTAAGCCGCTTTCCAACTTAGAAGTTACTATTGCACTGATAGCCATGGAGGATCGGATTCAATTCCTGGGTCTCACATCTCCATTTTTTTCAGAAGAGATTTGGACCCAACTCCTTGAACCACTGATAGCTGATCTCATCAGGGTATGGGCAGCCCGTGATGGGCATTGAAATGCCCTGCCGTTCGTACTTTACGAGTGAAAAGCGAAGTAAAACTATATAGGAAAAAAAATTAGATGTTACTAAGCAGTGTGGCTATTACATCGCTCTCTATGGGCTTCCCGCGTGATGGGCATTGAAATGCCCTGCCGTTCGTACTTTACGAGTGAAAAGCGAAGTAAAACCATATAGGAAAAAAAATTAGATGTTACTAAGCAGCGTGGCTATTACATCGCTCTCTATGGGCTTCCCACATCTTTATCAGAGGAAGGGTGAATTCAATGGACCAAAGCAGGATCTACCGAAAAATTCTAGAAATATTGATATGATACTCGGAATTTAACCCTGTTCTCTAAGAGTGTAAGCAAAGCTTTATCATCCTCTATCCGACCGAATATTACGAATATATCTAAAATTTCATTTCAGGGAATCAAATTTGAAAAACAAAGTCATTCTCATCAATGAAAAAACATAAAAAATATCAACTAATTCAGCAATTCCTAATAGCGCAAATAGATTTATAAATTGCAATTATAAAAATTATATGCTATAAATATTAAAATATCTTTTAAGCCACAATTTCTTACAATTTATCATTTCTATAGCCCTTCAGTTTCAATTCGGCTGGATGGCCGCGTCTAATTCAGCAATTCCTAATAGCGCAAATAGATTTATAAATTGCAATTATAAAAATTATACGCTGTAAATATTAAAATATCTTTTAAGCCACAATTTATCATTTCTATAGCCCTTCAGTTTCAATTCGGCTGGATGGCATGATATAGCATCGCTTATTATGGTTCCGGAATCAAATCGGGTCCTACACCTTTAGTTTTTTGTCAACAGGTGACGTCACTTTCCATTCAATTAGAACATTAAGTGACAAGAAGAAACAGTCCCTTCCACAGGCTTTCCACCCCTCCGGAGGTGTCAGCCGGATTGAGGAAGACGGGGATCGACCAGCCGAGCCCGGACCCCATGATAAACATTTTCAAAGGGTGGGACCGAGACTCGAACCCGGGTCCTCCAGAGTGAAAAGCCGAAGCGTTTCCACACGGCCAATCTGGCTAACTACACTTGTAGTTTTATAGGCGTCGGTTCGTTGAACTCGTCTTTTAATCTTTTGATTCCACCATAGGTGTTGGCCAGCCTGTGGTGGACTCTAAAAATGGACCTGCCAGATACAATATCTTAAGTGTGATATGGCGGCTTAGTCGATCGGATTGGCTGCATGAAAACGCTTCGGCTTTCCGCTCTGGAGGACCCGGGTTCGAATTTCGGGTCGAATCCCTTGAAAATGTTTGTCATGGGGTCCGGGCCCGGCCCGGTGATCCCCGTCCTCCACTATCTAGCCCACGGGTTTGGGTTGGTCGAATCCCTTGAAAATGTTTGTCATGGGGTCCGGGCCCGGCCCGGTGATCCCCGTCCTTCACTATCTAGCCCCTCCACGGGTTTGGGTGCAGCCCGTGGTTGGAACTGGCCCCCCTTAGTAATCTTCCTGATTGGAAAGGGGGCTTAAAATATGCAAAAAAAAAAACCTTCAATTTTAAATTAAAATAATTATATCATATATATCAAGCCTATAAAAAATAATAATGCATTTAAATTATTCCCAACTATAAAAATAAAATGAAAAATATATTTTCGAAATCATTTATTAATAAAAATAAATATTAGCGTAATTACAAAATATCAATTTTACATGACTTATGAAAAATTTACTAAACAATTTGTAAATAGTTGTAGAATCTCTTAATTAGAGGCCATATGTTTAATTCCGTTTCTCACAATGGTTATTAAGCGACATTGTTGATTCAGAACTACCACAAGAATGCACACGCTCTTAATTGATTGGAAAGAAATAAAAGATAGCTATTGATGACCAGAGCCCAGGATCTCTAAAATAATTCTAGAGTATTATTTATTATTTTAAACATTTTCGTGCCATTGAATGAGTTAAAGTTCCTTGGCTAGCCAAACTCATATTGGAATTTTTATCAACAGATGATCGTATTTTCACTCTGTTGCCTGTCACAGGCTATCCAACTTCTGTAGAGAGGTCAGCCGGATTTTAGAGGACAGGGATAGCCGGTATCAAACCTCTGAAATGAAATTTCCAAGGTATGGCCGCGATGAAACCAGGCCTTTGAGTAATAAACCGGAGTCATGCAGCCTATCAGGCCCACATTGGGATTAGCTGATGTATTGAACAATTTGAATGAATAGGCAAGACTTTCTTGATAAATTCAGATTTGATCAAGCTCCAGGTGAAAAACTAACTTTCTAGGTTAGGTTAGGTTAGATAAATTAAGCCGCCATATCCTCATGTGATATTCTGTATCTGGCAGCGGTCACTTATAGAACTCATCACAGCTGGCCAACATGATGGGGTCAACCGGATGGTTGAAGGATGGATTCAACCGGCCGGGCTCGGGCCCCTCCTGAAAACTGAAGGTGTGGGACCCGGATTTGAACCCGGATACTCCAGGGTGCTAAGCCAAAGCTTTACCACGCGACCACTAAATTTCCAGAAAGTGAATCACTTTCGAATCTTTCGGATAGAAAATTAGTACATTTTTATATAGTCATCAAGTCGATTATAGAAATAACTGTAATTGTAAAAAGAAATGTATGTTTCCATGTGAATAGTCACATGGAAACATATTAGTCTTCCATTTGAAGATCCAAAATCGAACTCAGCTCTTACTTTTCCATAGCTGTATGATAAAGGAGTCACTTATTACCTTGTCGGGTTCAATCCCGGACCCATTCCTCCATTTTTTCAGGAGGAGCCAGTGACTCCCTTCTGACCCCATCATCGGTATTGATCAGCCTATGGATGATCTCTAAAAGTAGCCATCGCTAAACTTATAACATATGTGATTCGGCAGTTTAATTCAAAATCAGTCAACAGCTTACTATTCTGATTTATTAGGAGGTCCGCCGGTTACTCATATCGATTCTCATTCATACCTTTCAGCTGAGCTGTAATGTAGTCCCGCTGTTTGTTATGAAAAATAGAAGAAAAACTATAAAAAAAAACAGTTAAAAAGTAATATCGTCAATATCTCTTTTCAAATTAAAGTATGTAATTCTTTTATTTTAATTATTCCAATAGAATTATTATTTAATATATTATAAAAAATGTTCTTAAAACATTATATAGTCTACTGTTATATGCGATTACAAAATACTTCAATGCCCTTTGAATCACATGATTTTTGCAATAAGTAAATAGAAATAAAAATTTTTACAAGTTATTTTAAACTTAAGATTTTAAATATAATATAAAAATAAGGAAATTGCATATAATATTTTATATATAACCACTGTTCTAACTTTATTTAAACATTTGAAAAATTTAAATTAATTTGTTTGAAACAATTGTAATTAAGCGATTCATCACTGTTAAAGCAATCAACTTGGAAGTAATGGGATAATATACAATTTAATTTTACTTTATGACCTATCTATTTTGAAATTAGATGATTATTTTTGATGCGACGTTCGTTTTATTATACTCTTACTTTAGGAATTTTATTCGAAGATCGGTTAAAAATCCCTGTTTAAAGTAGTTTTGGAGGATTAAGTCGACCATAAATGTTGGAGAAAAACCTATTCGAATAACAATAACTGCAGACACAGTTAAAGTGTTGATAGAAGAGGAAATTTGAAGAAAGAGAAGAATTTGGAGAAAATTAAGAAATGTTTTGAACGAAATTAGAAAAAACTTTTGCTGATTGATTAATGTATGGTTTTCATAAAAGCAAATTTCTCTTAAAAATATCTAAACTATGTATGATAATTTTTCATATAATGAATCGAAATGTGCTCATTTTGAAGTCGAAGATTTATGATATTTAATATTTAATGATTTTTTTTTTAATTTTGACACCTAATTTCGGAGGAAATTGTAGAATTTATAATAAAAATGAATATTAAATAACAAAAAAAAAAACATGTAACGAAGAATTTTTTATTTTTATTTCTGTTAATTCTCTGTTACAGAAAACCGAAAGGTCGAAAATAATTTTTTTTTCTATCGTTGTTTTGATAATGTAACGAAGAATTTTTTATTTTTATTTCTGTTAATTCTCTGTTACAGAAAACCGAAAAGTCGAAAAGAATTTTTTTTTTCTATCGTTGTTTTGAAGCGAATGATATTATAATAGGTAATTTTCATTGAGAAATCTCTTTTTGAGAGTTGATTTTTATTTTAAAAGATATTAAGCAGCGAATAATTTCAGGATTACTTTTCAATCAACTGGAAAAAATGATAAATGGAGATCATCGGAAAAAATTCGGATTCCCCGAAAAAATTTAAAATGATCTGGTTTATCAATATGATCTAGAACTTTTTGATACATATTGAAAAAAGTTTTTAAATGAATAACTAAAAATTTTGTATACGTTTCAATGCATATAATAATAATTAAATTTTTTTAATACTGAAAAGATTACCAAAATATACGAAGAAAAATAAAATTTTGCGCTTTTATGAGTAATAAAACACACTAACAACAATTTTTTTCCTTCTTTTTTCAATGAACTGATGAATTTTTATGAAAACTTATAATTATATTCAAAATAAAATTGTTTTGATTTTTAATTTGGTCATATCATAGATGCATTTTGGCAAACTTTGCCATAGAAGTGAAGAGGGGAGTGCATCTATTTTTGTTGAATTTCAATGCATTTTAAAAAGATACTTTTAGGAATAGGAAGAAATAAATTTTCGGTAGCGCACACGAAGTAATGCATTAATAATTTAATTCACGAAGAAAAACGAGGATGAATACATTTTTCTATTTACTTATTTAAGCTTACTAGATTAAACTAACTTATTATGGGATGGAAAAAAAAAAATTGCTTTGCGATTATAATTTGGAAGAAATTTTAACAAAATCGAGTAATTATTAATATCTATATATAAATAAAAACATTTCCGTTAACAGATAATAATTGTTAATCAACAATTTTATTTTTTAAACGTGTGCAAATATATTTTATGTATTAAAATTAGAAAATATAATTTAATAAACTGATTAAAAAACAATAAAAAAGGAAAATTTTCGATTTTTCTCCAATATATATATATATAGTAGTCTATATTTAAATATTTGTTTTACTTACCAGGTTAGATTTTTGATATTTCTGACGGATATGCAAAATATTTCTATATTCAAATATTTCATCATCTTAATAGAAAATTTTCCGATAATTTTCGACATAGAATGATAAAGAAGATAGATAGAATTCGTTCAATTTTATTTCAAACAAAATTGGATAAAATTTTGGCAAATAAGAAAAAAATAAACACAAAAAAATGAAATATTTATTAAGTTGTTTATATAAAATGTAACGTAATATACTAAAAATATAGCGAGTTTTAAAAATTTTAGAAGTATGTTTACAAAATAGATTTATAAAGAAATTCTTGACTTCAATTATTAAGTCGGTTTAAGTAAATTTTTGTATTTGAGTCCTTTACAATAATTTGATGCATTCTTTTTATCTAATTTATTTTTTAATATGAAAGTATTAAAATCTTCAAATAAGGAAAACCATATTAATTAATGATGATCTTAACTTTTATATTTGGTAATAAAAATAAAAATTAAGAAATATTAATTTTTTGAAAATAAATTATTAATCTAACTATACGAGTATATTAAAGTAATTCTGCGTTATATAATATAAATATTTAATATTGTAATCAACCACGGTAATTTTTAACAGGTTTTTTGATATTCTGTATTTATTCATTCATGAGTGTACAATCAATAGCCATGTATAAGTGCCTTAGATCTTTTCTTAAATAATATACAACATTATCTAAATTATAGAAAAAAAATTGTAGGTGTCATGAGTGTACAATCAATAGCCATGTAGAAGTGCCTTAGATCTTTTCTTAAATAATATACAGCATTATCTAAATTATAGAAAAAAAATTGTAGGTACTTGAAATTGATTAAGAACAGTATTCAAAAAGGTTCAAAAATAGTAAAATTTTATTAATATATCTTAGATATCAATGTAAGCATCAAGAGGCACGGCAGTGACTCTAAGCCAAGAACAGTAGTCGCTGATTGACTATTATAGGAATCATTACAGCCAAAATTCAATTCGTTCTAAATTTAGTTCTAAATTAGATATTATTAATCTATTTTATTCGAGAGATTGCCATATTTGAAACTTTGAATTCAATTAATAAAAGGAACTAGGGCACTATAAAAATTGCAAAAATCGTAAAAAAGCATCGTATTTCTTCTTCTCCTCCTCGGCAGACATCTCTACAGGTCGCATCGTTCAACCAATATTGATGAAATTTGGAATGCAGTTATTTCTTAAATTACTTGAAGTCTCTAAAAATTTCAGCATAATCGAGTTAAAATAAAGGGAGAAATGGAGATCCGTTTTTCATAAATATCTCTACATATTACAATGTTTAATTGCTTTTGACCAAATTTGGAATATATATATATATATATCCTAACTCAATTAAATTCTAAAAATTTTAGCCCAATTAGGCTAAAATTAAAATGTGTAGAAAAGGATGATTATCTTCCTTAGAAATGTCTCTATAGGTCGCATCGTTCAACCGACTTTGGATAAATCTAGAATATAAATGTTTCTTATATTCTTTAAGGCTTTTTGAAAAATGAAGCCCAGTGGAGCCAAAATTGAAGGAGTAGAATGTACTTAAATCGTGAATTCTTCTATATGTCACATTGCTCAATCGATAATAAATGATATCTAATCAAAAACATCTAATCTGTAAGAACTTTTCGATTATTTGTTACAATTTAGATGTGGCTATTTGTTGAAGATTTAAGAAAAGAAAAAAACAATAATGTCAAACAAAGTAATCACATCTAAATTGTAACTAATGCAGTATCTCAGATTCTTAATACAATCTGTACTTGGCTTATTTTTTACAATATACAATGGTGTTAGAAAATTATGTCAGCTTGCCATTAAATCTGAATCTCCAACTCATACATTTATATGATATTTAACAATATAATAGTTTAATTTATATATATTTTTTTATTATTTAAATTTGGACTTTATCATAAATCATATATCTGCTTCACAAATAAAAATCTGCAATATTGTTTCATTAAAATAATAATTAAAAATTAGTACAAACTATCTAGTATTACTAAAAAATGATTGAAAACTAGAGCATTCTTTCTATTGCAAATATCTAAGATCGGTTTTAAAATTTGTTAATTTTTATATTTGTTAAAATATAGATTTTCATAATTTAAGATATATAATAGAGATAAATTTAAGATATATAATAGATTTTCATAATTTTATTCTCAAGAAAGAAAGACACGCTTAATTAATCGATAGACAGAGTTTTAACTATCATTTTGTGGAATAATAATCAGTATTTTTTTGTCATTATTAAACTCTATGCATATATTCATGTTTTAAATAACAGTTTAATTAAATATTTATTAATATTAAATTTTATATTTAATATTAAAACGAAAAAATAAAATAAAATAAATTCTGATCCGATCGAAAACTAGAATTGATTTCAGAGTTGTGACAGAAAGCAAATTATTGACTGCAATAGCAAAGTTTGAGAGTTTTTACCATATCCGTGGTGGAGTTATTGCCTGCAGTTTATCACGTTTTCTCGCGTACAGGATTATCACCTAATATTGACGAATTTTCGATCATTATGGAGAAACAAAGAGACAGAAGTGGAGTCCAACATTATTAGGAGAACAAGCACTTTGTTTTGCTCAAGGGGATGTTGATATAAATATATTGACGTGATCAGTATTATTTCCGACTAGTGCATATAAATAACAATGACGAAAACATTCATTTTATTTTATATTCATTACTTCTATCGTATTCTTTATGTTACACAAAATAAATGTATTAAATGTCGAAAAATTATTTAAAATGTTATTTATTTTTTATACAGAGATAATTATCGAAAAATTTACTATTTTGACTATAAAATGTAAGCTATTGAGCCAGATTATAAGTGGCATTCTATGCTTAATGCATGATCGAAGTCAGTACGAATGAATGAATCGATAACTTAATGCATCGACTTCATTTATAGTTCTTCCTCTTGCCTGATATATAATACGCCATATTAACGAGATCAATCTCATTTATGGTAGTTTTTCTGTATGCATAGATGGTGTAGCATAAATTAATTAAAAATTCGATTTTGTTCTGACTATAAAACTCAAATTTTTTGAAGTTTTAACGACATAAAACTGATTATTAAAAAATGAAAATATATTAATGTTTATCAATACAGCAATTAATTTAATTTAATTTAATTTTGTACACTTTAAAACATTAATTAAAATTAATTTATATGAACATTAAATTTATGAGAAGTTTTATCACTATTATTAAATCTTTTTTATGAGTAAATAAAACATAAAAAATTTGATTAATATTATTTGCTTTTTTATTTTGTTTATATTTTTTTTAGCTTTCGGAATCGATATTTTTTTCTAGTTGTTAATAACGAACAAAAATAATGTTATTAAATATTATAAAATTAATTAATTATCAAATAATACAGCGAAGAAAAACTAGAAAGTTGGTGAAAGCTCTTCTTTGATAAAAATTGCTTTTTAATCTCCACAGATCATTTTTCTAGTTACTATTATAAATCTTGAGAGACTGAAGAAATAAAAGAAATATATATATATATATATATTATTAAAAAGGAGAGAAAAAAACGGAAAAAAATATTAATTTAAGAGATTTTATTGTTTTCCTTTTCTATTTGACGTTAATATTTACAACTCATTCACGCGCGCGCCTCTGAATGAATGATATTTATCAATGGTTGACGTAATAATGCGCCCACGTAATTTACGTCGATTCGAATCGTTCTGTACGTCGATTTTTTTTACTACAAAACGAATAAATTGTTACGCATTCCATTACTTTGATAAAATTTTTTTAAGAAATTTAAATTTATGGTAAAAGACGCGTCGTATTCGTTAGATATTATACAATTTTGAAACTTATTATATATATATATATATAAATGAGTGACGTGATGGCATTTTCGATCACGTGACGAGAGATTCAAATAAACGATGAGAAGAGGGAAAAACCGTCGAATTCTTAGGAAATGGAGCGAGGCATAAAAAAAAGAACATTTGAAGATTGGCACAGATGGCATTTACACCTTGTACCTTTGATATATTTGGTCGATTTTAAAAGACATTTGCCAAGTAAACGATCTGCCGTATTGAAAGTGATGGTCTTTTACGCATCCAGAAGTTTGCTTGGCTTGACATTACATCCATTTTGTGGACAGATTACCGAAAATTTGGAAACCTTACGAAAGAGAGAAATACCAACGACAGACAGAAAGACCAAATCTCTTACAGGAAACTTTCAAATTTGTAACTTTACCGTATGAGAAATAATTTGTGCGTGTTGTATATATCTCACCACCTGAGAGACATTCGGAAGTTTGCCAGTTTTAACACCTAATGGACACATTTAACAGATAATTTTGGTGCTATTTTAACGTATTAAAGCCGCGTAGATCCGCAGTTAAAAACATAAAACGTAAAAAAAGAATTGGTGGAGTGTTTTCTGGCAGTTTTTTTTTCTTTGTTCTCTGAATTGCAAACGTTTGCGACGTAATCCGCCAGACAGATTTAAAAAGAATGGAATGAATTATATGTAATGCATTTTTTTAATATTTCTATTAAAAATAATGCACAAATGTGGAAAAACTTTTGCGTATTAAACTACTTAATTGGCTTAAATTATGCAACCGGAGATCTGCTGATATCAGCTCTCTCTCTCTCTCTCTCTCTCCCATCAGAAGATAATTGAATTAATTCTTGCAGAAAAGTTTTTCCATTGTTATTTTAAAAAAAAATAATAATAATAATTCTAAATGTCTGATGAAGATCTGAAGTTTGCAGCAATAATAAAAAAAGAACCAAAGAGAAAGAAAGAAAGAGGAAAAAAAACTCAAATTTTGTTTCTAGATTTTAATTTTTTTTTTATTTTACTCATTTCAGATTAGAGAAAGAGAGAAGGGAAGTGGTGGAAAATAATTCTTGAAGGAAAAATTTAGTAAGTGGAGATTTGCTCTGGTATCTGGCCATGTCCACTTACAATGACACGGTAATTATTACAGCGTGTCATTTGGACACAAAGGTAATTAGTGAACTATGCAAATAGGAGAGTGTTGCAGATAGGAGGTGTGTCTTTCAAAGCCAGTCATTTGTTATTCGAGCCAAGTCGAGAGAGTAGTCCCACGTAATGAAACCTTATTTCTGTCCCACATGCTGTTATTAAAATAGAATTATGAGCCGACTAAAACGGATTCCGGATAGTATTATTGCAGTATCTTTCATTTTTCTCGGAACAAAACGCATTAAATTGTCTTCTTTAAATGAATCTGCATTATAGCCACACTACTTTCAATAACCCCGTTGTCGGCAGTTAATAAAATAAAACCCCCCGTGTACGAAGAGCAAAACGGGGTGTCCACACAAATACACACACGTCTGATTTTGTACCCTTTGCAAATTAAGTTGGGGCAATTCATAAATCGATGAATGGCGTGATAAGGTAATTTTATTTGCTTCGTTAATTGCCTCACATAATGCTTTCTAGATTAAATATTGACCCAGTTTTTGATTTTTCGCATTATTCTATTCCACTTTTTTTTTACTCTTCGGAAAGTTTGCATGTGATGGCATCTCTTAATTCGTTCGTATCGATGCTTTTGTACACGTTTACTGCATTTTTGTACTTTTTAAACTGATACATAGAGCGGTACTTAATAAAAGGTTAGTTGGGATTTAAAAATTGCATAAAAATCTTGCTGTTTAAGTAGAAAAAGAATCATTTCGACGGATCGATGCAAACT
This sequence comes from Olivierus martensii, assembly GCA_000484575.1. Classification (NCBI taxonomy): domain Eukaryota; kingdom Metazoa; phylum Arthropoda; class Arachnida; order Scorpiones; family Buthidae; genus Olivierus; species Olivierus martensii. The sequence continues at coordinate 49,189 of AYEL01076189.1, read as the reverse complement.
TACTAAGGAATAGGGCAATACGAATTCTCCAGGTGTAGCATTCGATCGGTTATTTGTAATTTTTGCGGTTTTCTGGCTATAATTTGCAGTTTCTGAAGCAATCTGAAAGTACTAAATAATTGGATCCCTATAAAATATTTTAACAAAACAAAAAAATAATAAATAATAATAACAACAAAAATATATCTGCACCAATCAATTAAGAACAGAATTCTATTTTTTTCCAGATATCTTTGTTTTTATTCGGACGGGAATGTTATTTTTAATAAATTGCAAGAATTGAAAATAATTCCCTTCAGTCAGAAAGTTCGATTTATGTGGAGGTTGTTGACCAGTAGACATTTCTTTTTTTTTACCCCAGCAGCCTTTTTGCAACAAAGTGTATTTAACAGAAAGTTAAAAATAAAAACTAAAATTGTTTATCGCGTTAAAAATGTTCTTAGAAACGTTTCTTCAATGGTTACAGTTTTATTTTATTTAATTTTTTTCCTAGTTTCCTTTTCTCCATTTCGGTCTTTTTTATACAACGAAATTTAAATTTCAATTCTAAAGAGTGTTTATAAATTGAGTTAATGTCCGTCCACTTATCGAAAAAAAAAGAGAAAATAAAATAAAAGTAAAATGTTTTCTTTTCTCCTTTACCTTTCTTATGTTTGATACATGTTAGGAGATATCTCTAGCAGTTATAACGTTACATTATTTGTTGAATCGTGGCTTAGTGTGGCAGTTAGGAGGCCAGTTTCGTATCATCTACGTCATCAAAAAGTTCACCGACTAAAATGCTTCTCCGGAACGAAAACATCTAAAGTATCTGCGTGAGATGAAAATTGAAGTCTTTTTTTTCGGTTATCTCTTATTTCGAAAATATCCTTCGTAAGAGTTTTTGTTTTAATGGATCAGTGAGAAGTTTGTCTCCTGTTTGAGTTATTTAAAAGATCTTTTTTTTTTTGTAAAGGAGACAAAAGAGGTTCGAGTTATACGTTCGAACTTTGTTCTAAACAACGAAAAAATAAAAAATAAAATTAGACCAAGGAAAGAATAAATTGCATCGTGATCAATATTCACGAATGTAAAAAAGGTTGTGTAATTGTAAAAAAATTCATTTTATTTATCTCCATACCGAATCACGCTTCGAAACTAAACGAATTTTTTAAAATTTCGATTTACCGGGTTGTTATAATTATCGAATATTAACCGGGATATTTTTGGATTGCAATAATGATAATAATTTATATAACGATGTAGTTTAATAAAGTCTATAAAAGAGAGAGAGAGAGAATGAGTAGGAAGAGAAGAATGTGGAGGAAGATTGTAAATCTCTGGATGAAGGTGTGGAGATGCTATACGACTAATAACTATGCTAATGTCGATGGCGGGAGTCAGAAAATAAAATAGTTTTCTTTACTAAATCGAAGTTTGACGTCATTAGCAAGTGCCGAAATTAAAAGTTGGAAGTTCTTTCTCTCGAGATGTGCCGGGGCAATTGGGCACGACTCGTAAATTTAAATATAGTTTGCGGCCTCATGCATTATACAAGTTACAATCGAGGAGCGAGTGAGTAATGGCAAGAAGCGGCCAATAGCGAAAAGTGTAAAATTGCCGAATTTCCTAAAGTATACTACTATATATATATATATATAAAAGAAGAAGAGGGTAAAAGAAGCGAAGAAGCGTGGAAGAGAGCAGAAAAAAAATCCAAAATGACGGCAAAGCATCGTTTGTTATCGGCTTGCCAGCTGCCTAGAGACAGGAAGGCAATACGTCTTGTCCGAAGGTATTTACTCGGTCATTCTGGCCATCTGCCGAAGCTCTGTCTACGTCCAACGATTGGTCTTTCTAGTCCACTTGCTGATTATGTAATGAGGAGTGGAACGGAGGAAGAAGAAGTTTCAGATAAGTCCACACCTCACTGGACAGTTGCCACGTTTGATTCATGATGCGACACCAAGCATTACCCGCACGCTTAGGCTTTTTGCAAGATATAAGAGACACTTTTACGTTCCACGATGACATTCTTCTATATACGTAAAGGAACGAATTTTTTGGCTATTGGGGTTTGTTAGGAAAAATCCCGAATCGTGTTCTCTAACTCGATCGTCGTACTGTCGGATGTTTTAGCTTAACTAGATCACCAGAGTGAAAAATGATCTCTCTGTCAGTAAAATAAACGATCGTTTCGTCTCGTAACAGCTCGTAAATTGATTACAGCTTATAAAACTAGCAAAAACTTGGTAAAGCGTAAAGAAAAATTTGCATAAATGCGAGAAAACTTTAACGCAATCTTCGTTGTATTAATACTAGATGGCAGCACTCTATCGAGGTATTTTCAATAAAACTTTGCTGTATTTTCGGAATATTTTATTAATATACAAACTCTCGTTAAACTATATTATTCCGCATTAACCGAAGGAAAAGTTTTACTCCGGTCGATATTCCGATAATACGTTTTATAAATTATAATCAAATTAGACATTAATTATCATTAACGCTACCTAGAGGTTTAAAGTTCGTTCATTTGTTTAATTATTAACCTAGAAAATTCCGTCGCTAATCGTTATAACGCGTTAACAAGCGCAACTAGTTTCGGAACATTTGGCTCGCACGCAAATCTTTTGTTCTAAAAGTTAATTAAGTTTTAAAACAAAATTGTGCGCCTTTTACGGTCCCGATTGTTACATTCTACTTTGTTCCATAACTATCATAACGCCGGGTATGTAAACAAAGTAGGAAAATATGTTGATTTAATGGAAAACCTGGAAGATTTGCAATCAGCAGCTTTAATAGAGTCATAACGCTCCTTTTACAGACAACCAGATAAACATAAAGCAAAATTTTGACGACCGCATTGTAGGAAAACGTAGTTTAACTGTCAAAATACGATACTTTTGGGAGCTTTTATAACGGGTTCTACATTAAACGTTAAATCCACAAGCACCTGTTTACTGTAGTTGTGGCTCGACTGAAAATTACAACCCAGAAACTTGGATTTAAATTACTGTACACTTTAAACTTTTTACCATCCCTTCAAACACATAAATGTAAAAATATTAAACATATATATATACACATATATCGTTCGCTCTACAAGAACTGTTATCAACTTTCGACCGATACTAATATAGATTTACGTGGCTGGACTATAAAAATTTTCCGAATTTCTTTTAACGCTCTTTTTCCGAGTGAGGAGAAACGATTACGCGAATTTTTATTTGAAAAAAAAAAATAATTTATTTACAATCGTTCAAAACGAAAAATAAGAAAAAAAAAATTGCCGAAAACGTTATTTAACAAAAACATGAATAGAAGAAAGACTTAACTGAAATAATTGGATTAGTTCAAGATTTCGCATGGATAGGCATGGAGCCTACGGGGAATTTCTTTCGATCTTGTAACTAGAAGTGATTAGCCAACGATACAAAAAAAAAGAGCTGCTATTGTCTCTCGAGAACATAGTTCAGTCTCTTGTATGCACTGCAACCATTATTCACCTTCTTGTCTATTGAACTTTACGTTTGTCTAAGACTGGCGTGATTCCTAAAGCAAGAAAGAATTCTCCAGAACTTCATCCCAGAGGTCAGCATCCAATTTTTTTCCCTCCTTTTGCTACTCCATTTTTTTTTTTTTTAAAGAATCATTACAACTAAAAATTTATTTAAAAACCTTCAATGTTTAATTTTTTTTTTCATTGGAATAACCTGAACAGGGATTCTACTGTCTTATAACTTTTTTTTTTTTTTTTTTGAAGATCTTTAACGATGTCATTAAATCTAGTTTCCGAAACATAATTAAGTAAAGTGGAATACTAAAATCATATCTTCCGAAAGATCGTATAAAAAAAAAATAATAATAAAAGAAGAAGAATTATTATTTTCTTTGCCGACTCTATTGTTACGTTAGAAGCGCGCATACACAACTAAACAGCCCGAAGGAGTTATTGTTGAATATATCTGTGTACACTATAACGGGGTTGCTAAGGCAACAACATTGAATTGTTTGGATGCATCGGAAGACAATCGACCGACTCAAATCATCTACATTAGTAAACACAATAGAAATACCCGGCGATTTGTTTTCGCATATAAGATGTATATACCCCTATACGCGAATACTGGGTTTTCTTCCTCTACCGCCAAGTCTTGGATCGAAGCGATAGTTTGCAAACAATAATTATTGACGAATCGAATTAATGTTATCTAATGCATCAATCAAACTTTAGTCATTCGTGCAATAATGCAATAATAGTAATTATTATGCGAATGGGGATTATTGTTTAATATTGTATGCCGGTAATTGAATAAGTAAAAGCACTTACTACTAATCACAAACCGAATGGGGAATACTGCATTGTATTAAGAGCCAGGCATACACTCTATTTAATATTGCATTATAAACCTGATTATCTTTCAATGCTACAGATATATATATACAATTTTTTCTTTCTCTTATCGTCGTTAGAAGAATATTTACCGATTCGTTCCTTTTGCGACTTTCTAAATATGGCCTAACGTTATGATAATGTCGAGTTCTCTTATTCTTTTAATGGTAGTTGTGCATGTTACACTTAAACTTCGCTGTTAATAAGCGAAAGAGAAACAGGATAAAATTATCTTCCCGCGTGAAGATGACAGCTACAACAATAAAATCACGAAATATTTGTGATTTTATTGCTTTCTCTTCGGTATCTTTGATTATACTAAGTGCTCCAGAGGACAATTCTAGAAGTGTTATAACTTCTTTTCTCCGGGTTCTTTATCGTAAAACGAAAACACGGTAGATGTTTTTCGCATTGTTAATTAAATGTGTCGCGAGTTCTGTAACCGTAATTTTTTTTTTCGTTTCGCGATTTACTACTTTATTGGTGCCATGCAAACTTAAAGACGTTTCTACGTCTTAACGAAAACGATAAAAAATCGATAAACGGTAAGTTTCGAAATGAGTTATTCAGTTCTTAACGACAGATATATATATAGTAGAAGATATGAGATATATTTTGGATACATACGTGTAATTCTTTCTTGTAGTATTTCCTTTCCAGCATCTCTAGTTAATTGCTTTCTAGGGATCCGACTCTAACAATCTAATCGCTTTTAGATATAGCGACTTCTTTGTTTGCAGCACTTACTTCTGATTAAAATATGTGAAAAACCACCGTCACACTGAATTTTACTGTAGATATCTCAAGATACCTAAGAGATATACACACTTATACGGCAAATAAATAAAAATGTACGATCTCCGGAACGAGTTTAAACTTTATTGGTTATTTATATCATTTTGAATGGTATTTGTTTATGGAAAATGATTTCTAACGCGTTTCCGAGTTTGTTTTCGTGCGAATCTACCGAAAAACATATTTATTTTAACCAAAAAATGTCATAAATAACTCTTACACGTCTTCATAAAAGCGAATTTTTCTTCTTTTCCATCGCAGTTCGAACGAATAACAAAGTTAAGCTCGTTTAAAAGTTGACGAAAATTTGTTATAAAAGATCCGATTAATTAAAAAAGTAACCCTGTGAATTTCTTCCTTCAGCTCGTTTAAAAGTTGACGAAAATTTGTTATAAAAGATCCGATTAATTAAAAAAGTAACACTGTGAATTTCTTCCTTCTATATATATATATTTTTTTTTCTTTTATTATTTACTATAATAAAATTATTGGAATATTTGTTATGCAGAATATGATTTTCTTTTTAGCGTGAGAGAATTATTTAAAAAATGAAACAAATAATTGAATAAAGTCAGATGGAGATAACTTCATCATATTTTCTAAGATGTGCAGAGAAAATCAATTCTTTCATCCAACTTGATACTCTAAAGAAATGAATGCAGATAAAAGGAAAGTTAGAATGTTGTGTCTTCTTAAAGGAGACGTGAATTGCTTCCAGACACATTACAACTGAGAAAATACCGTGAAATTCCATTAACAAAATCAAATGTGCAGATACTTTCCATATGTCTGGTAGTCCATAAAGATTTTTATTTTAACTTGACATCACTTCTTTTAAGATATTTTGACTTACGGAATTAAAATTTATTACGTAAAACAGAAAATAATCAGCGAAACGTTTCTTTCTCATTTATTCTGTCGTCATCTCGGTATGGTGATGAAGGTATCAGACCTGAAAGATGCTGGGAAAAATAAAACAGTGCCTATGCTAATTTGGTGTGTTTAGTCGATGCACTAGTTGTTAAAGACCGTATAAAATCGATACAGGAAATTTCTCCACGATTAAATGTAGGAATGACTGTATTTTTCGTTCCTTAATCACACCGACTAAAAATAGATTTCCTGTATCCAAACAGGTAGAAAGCTTTAATAAAGATTGCTACTTCTAGCAGAAAGACAATATTTTCAGGATAAATTTCCAGGCAAGTTGCTTCAAACTGTGTGTGTAATTCAGTTGGTGTTGCACCGATTCTATATATTGCCAAACAAACCGAATTAGTCGGATAATAGGAAATCATTGAATGACCTATATTCGTGACGTTGCGTGGATCGACTTTAACCCACCTCCCGACTTTTTTTTACCATTTAAGTCATTGAAATATCCGTTTTCATTCGTGGCAAACACTGTACACGAAGTCAGTTTGTTCAGTTAAAAATATATATATAAAATTAGGCATATTAAAATTATAGATATCGGATACAAACGTTTAAATAAAATATAAAAATGTTCGTGGGTAAATAAATAAATAACTTTTAAAATAATGATTCGTAGGCGTGTAATTTTGTATTAAACAATCATTAAACAGTCGAATATTTAATTTTTTTAACAAAAACGACAGCCATTTTATAGATAAAAGTGACCCAAACAGTAGTTGTTTTGAGACAAACTTAATTTCTGTTGAACTAATTATCGGATGTGGACAAAAATCAATAATTAAGTGCAAATCTTATAGAACACTCTCAATATCGAATTTGGTCAAAATCTGTTGAGCCAAAGCATTGTTTTCGGTCCGACAAACAGACAGATGCACAGCTAAACAAATGGGAATTCTAGCGGTTGAAAACGAAAAAGAATTATAAATACAAAAAAAAAAATGAAATTCGATTCGATTGAATGGTTTAAAGAATATGCAGGGAGTTTATAGGAAGCAAAGAGTTTAATAATTTTGGAAAATTACTTGGCGAAGAAAAGCCTACACGGGAATAAAAAGAAAGGATTGAGAAATCTAGTGGAGATAAGAAGAGTGAATGAGAGGAAAAGTTTAGTGTAGATAAGAAGGAAGGACTTATCAAGATCTAAAGGATCATTTTCCTGATTGCTGTTTTCTCCCTGCTTTTCCGCAACTATCTAGTACGAGCTTCATTGATTGTGTGAGCCAAGCATTGTAGCTCGAGTTCTCTTTTGCCACTTTCCAGATAAACAGAGGAGTGAGCCTTAAGTTTATTATGCTCATTAACACTAATGCTGAATCATGTGTTTGTGGTAAGATTATTTTCAATCGAAAATAAAGTTTGTAATTAGCGCTGAAGTATATATGTATATATATAAAACGCAAAGTTACTCTACTAACTCTGCTTAATTATTCTTGTTTAGGGGGATCAATTTTTAACCGTCGAACTTTTATTACGTCTTTCGTAAATTGTATAATCTAGTAGAAACGATGCGATAAAAGTCGTGAAGAATTATCCTGATTGATATTCTTGTGTGTGTGTTCCTACGATCCATTTTTGCACTTTCTATATATGTATATATATTTCGATGATACGAAACGGGTTTCGATATATGTATGTATATATATATATAAAAAAAATTTTTTCCTCCGTTTTGGAGATAAATGTGACATGCATTATTCCATATTTTGTTAAATAGAGCAAGAAAAGATAGTAAATATTCATTGTATATTTAAAGATGTCCTCATTTTGATGTATAATACATGTAAAACACGAAAGACTGGTACGTTAACATTTTGTTACTGTAAGGTGCGAAATCTCGTAAAACCATAAATTTAAAATGACTTTTAAATACAAAATCAATGCAGTGGGGTTAGAAATATTTGAAATTTGCGTGAACGAACGGCATTGCGTACAAAATTTAAATACGTTTTATACTATTTATAGACTGGCATAGTATAATAGATATCGTCTTTAATTTTTTTACGGAATTTCCACGTGTTTTAATTACGTTCAATAGCTAAAAAGAAAAATGGAGAAAAATATTAGCGAGAATTTTAAAATTTGTTGAAAAACAAAAAAAAAAAAATTTTTAATTTTTTTTATTTTTTCGAAGAATTTTTTAATCAAATTTTTAAGTTAGACGAGTGTGTTATACTAGCAGTTATAATGTAGGCATCTGTTTTGTTAGTTCGCAGCTGTCTGAAGCGGAAAAAAAAAAATTTTTTTTTCTGACGTGGATAGCTGACATGTGCATTTAAGAATAGAAGAAAAAATAAATAAAAAAAATACACATATAGTTTTGGTAGTGCTGTTCATTCCGAATGTTCTTTTGTTACTTTTAAACTGCAGAAAGTTTTCAGCAGAAGTACATCTTGTAATAATTTTTGACTTGTTCGCTAGTTTGTTTGAAGGTTTATATTCTATTGTCGACTGAACTAAAAGATTCTTTTCAGTAAAGTTGGAGTGGAAAATTCTCTCATTTGAAAGAATAATTCTTCAGTTATTTTCATTTCTTTTTACTCTTCCGCAGAGTTTAATTAATCCTAACGGAGAAAAGCGTAGGATCGATATATACCATTTTGAATTACATAAACGAACTTGGCAGAGCCGATTAGCTACATTAAGTCCAACTATTTTAAACAGAATTAATGTCTGCAGCTCTTTCCAAAGCGACAATAACAAAAATAACAAGAATGGATATATATCGGAGGCCATCTTGTCGTTTTTCCGACGAATTTTTATCGTGAAATGTGATCTTTTTTTAGAGCACAAATTTAGCCATTTTCTTTTTTATATACATTTTTCTTTTCTCCTCCTCTTTGTTTTAAAGTTTAAATAAAGAAAGAAGTGTGAAAGCGTATGGAGTAACGCACACACAGATTTTCTTTATGTAAAATATCGAGACACGGAATTGAAAGACGAGAAATCTAGTAACAAATAACTTATCGAAGTGGACGTGCAGATTTCTAAAATGGAACCATATGAAAAGCGTCGTCTCTCACAAAAAATATCGAAAAAAAGAAAAAAATACAGCTCTGGCTAGAGTCCTTGGATATATTTATATGGGTAATATCCTCCAAGAAGGCGTTTGGAGTGTTAGCTTTCGTTTTCAGTCAAGAGTTATCGCTGGAACTGGTTGTATTTTTATTGAGCGATAAGTTTCTCGCTACTACCATGGAGGTATAGAAGTAAGGTCGGTAAAGTGAAATTCTTTGGTAGCAATACATCGTTACATCCGGCAGAAAGGAGTTAGTACGCAGTCTCACGTTCGAATTTCGTCTGAATACAACGAATTCTCATCATTGTGTATTACGCGAATAGTTGTACAAAACGAACGGTCGGAGTTGATGTATAGAAAACGTCAATTGTGTTACATTTTCCGTATTCCAACCCAAAAATGCTTCATCTATCATTCCTAGCTGGTGCTTTATAGCCATGACCTCGTCGTGCGCCAAGAAAAAAGAAAGAAAAAATGGAAGAGGAATAAGAAAAGAGCTGTAAAGTCAGTTTGGATCTGGATGTAGAAAGAGTATTGAAGATGGCCAACGTTTCTAAAAACCAATCACTTTTCCAGCCGGAAAGCAAAACGGTGCCGAAGATTGGACTGTTTTTCGATGCAGAAGGGAGGAGAAGGAAAAAAAAAACTAGGAGGTCGTTTCGAGCGTACGAAAACTGTCGATTGAAAAGACTCCATTGCTGCTTTGTGCACGGTTCTTCCCCTCTCTCTCTCTCCATTTCTCGCCAAGTAAGCTGGTTGAAAGAAGAAAGCGTATAAAAATAAATAATAATAGAAAAAATAATAATATCATCCGATGCAAGAGAAAAAAAACGTTCCTAAAGAGATTATTGTTATTTGTCGGGAATTATAAAGGAGTAATGATTTTCATATCCGTTTTTCTTTTTAATCTTTCGCCAAATTAATTAGAATCTTCTATATATTATAAAATGCTACTTTAAAAAAATACTAATTAAAGATGCGATTATTATTAGTTTTTTTTAAGAGAGTAATCTTTCGCCAAATTAATTAGAATCTTCTATATATTATAAAATGCTACTTTAAAAAAAATACTAATTAAAGATGCGATTATTATTAGTTTTTTTTTTTTAAGAGAGAAAAAAAATCTCGCTGCATTGTCACAGAATGAAAAATTCTATTCGGGATTAATACTCTATTTTCCACGAAATAAAATTGTTTGGAACGATTTCAGCTTCAATTTATGCTAATTATAGTGTTTAAAGTCTAAAAGTTTTCTTAAAGAAAATACAGTAATATTTTTTAAACGTTTTTTTTTAATATTTAAACACTGGAATACTTTCTTGCTTTTGATTAGTTGCGAGGAATTTACTTCTGTCTAGGATTACAAGATACGTGGGAATGTTTTGGGTTTTAGTTGATGTCGAATGCATGCATGATTAGGTCGAATGTTCCACTTCATAAATATTTGTAGAATTTGAGTTAAAAACGCAACCTGGATCATGTCCAACTTATTTTTATTATTATCTTCTTCCCTTTTTTTTTCTTTAACCGTTTCCTTTGATGCCAATACTGTCAAGACGTGTTATCTCGAAGTGAAAAAGTTTGTTTACTTTGCAAAAAATTTTTTTTTCTTCTTTTTTATTTTTATTTCGGTTACTTTATTTTGTAAATTTTATAATTTCTTCTCCGCCATTTTTCTTTCTCTCTCTTTCTCGTTTTTTTTTTTTTTCGTTATTTTCTTGCACGTATTTTCTAAATAAACCCATGAGATAACTTTTAAACAAATTTAAATCAAATTCCTAAACTTTTAAGAAAATAATTTCTTAAAAAATGTTTTCACATTATTAAATATTCAAAAATATTTATAAAATGACTTCAAAATACAATAATTCATTTAAATTTTTTTTTTAATTAAATAACATAATAATTGTATAAATTATACACTGAAACTAAATTATATTTTTTAAGAAATTTTATTTCTTAAAAAATATAATCTCTTAATAATGTCTAAACATTTTTTAAGAAATTATATGTAATTTCTTAAAAAATGTTTTCACATTATTAAATATTCAAAAATATTTATAAAATGACTTTTCAAAATACAATAATTCATTTAAATTTTTTTTTAAAAATGCTTAATACAGTATATCTTGTAAGATTCCGACATAACTGAAAACTCTAAACAATTGAATATTTATTGCTGACATTTATTAATCGATATTATTTTTATAAAAGTCAAAGAGAAACTTTATCGATGAAAGTATGACTCTTGTCAGGATCACTTGACTTATTGATTTTTTTTTTACAATTGAAACAATTGGATATCACATTTATTTAATTTCTCGTTACGTTCCGTTTAGTAGAAAATTATTAAATAATTCCGAAATGGCAGAACCATTCCAATAACTATTTCTATGACGAAATTATTCAAAGATGTGAAAAATATAGTTTAATGGGTCAGGATACTTTCTGAAAAAAGTAAACAAAGATATAGGAGAAAACGATTCTGAATCTTCAGATGGAAAGTAAATATTTTATCATTCCGCGGCATTTTATGTCGATACTGAAAAGAAAACGAGACATGGTTTTTTCAAGTTCGATTATGTAGTTTGCACAATATTGTAAATACATGTTATACACATATATTTGAAATCAATCATTTCATTTTCTTCCTCAGTTTGATTCACTCGATGTGAATCTTATACTAATGGGGAAAAGAAAAGAATAAATACAAAAATTCAGTTATGAATTTGATATTTTTAATTATTAAAATTTTTTCTCTAATTTAAGACTGTTTTCGGATCTTAAGATGATGATAAGAACATAAGAAAGACGAGTTTAACATCGAAAATGAATAGGATGGATAACGTAGTAATGTTTCGTCGCTTGATTAATTGATCATGAAGTGTATCATTCTTTTATAAAGCCTCAAGCGATACAATGTTGATAAATGCGATTCGATCGAGAGAGAAATGTCAACTAAAAGGAGGAGTTTCACAGTTTAGATAGCATCTTTCGCATTTTTAGGATGTTGATTGCTATATCTTTCACTAAAGGTTCTTTGCTTTATATCCTTCTATTATCGAATTGTTTGAATACTGATATACTATGAGATTATTGAGTTAATTCCGTTTCTTAACTGAATTTTATTCACTTCTATTTTTATGATAATGAGGATAATAAATAAAGATATGAGATCATTCTGGATCAAATATTTAGCTATTTTTTCAGATGAATCCGGTTCCGATTTAATGATTCTCGTTTGGTAACTTCTCTATACAATCTCATCACCAATTTGACAACTTATATTGATTTATATTGTAGTTTTGTGCCGATTAATATTGATGAATATAATGTTCTCAAACATTCTAAAATAATTTCATCGAAACTAGGACCTTTTTTTGACAAATTATTTAACTTTATTAATTAATTTATAACAGAGTAGAGTTTCTGAGTCATGCTTACTATAGTTACGATTAAAGAATTTTACAGTAAGTAAATAAAAATTCGAAGCAACTTTAACACTCATATATTGTTACCTATTTTGTAGTTAACATGATCATATTTTCGTTGAAGATTTCATAATGTTTAAACAAAATACTTTTATAATTATTGGATTCAAAGGAAAGCGAGAAGAAGAATTGTTGATCAGAATTTATTTATTTTAGAAAAATAATAAAATTTTTCTTTCGTATGCTCCAAATTCGAAAAATTTGAACAGAATATTGAATTATTTTAAAGCAGTGGTCTCGAAAATTTAAATCGTGCACCCTATTTTCTTTTATCAGTAAAGGAAAATAGCACGCATCCCATACAACATATAGATATTATGACAAGCAAAAAAGCGCGTAATGCTGGAAAGTTCTTACGCACCATTAGGATTGCGCGCATCGCACTTTTGAGATCAATAATTTAAAATATTGTATTAATCTTAGATAAGTAATAAGTCACAGAATATGAAAAACAGAAATTTCTATACGCTATTAAAAAATATTCTTATTTTTGTTCATTGCAAATAATATCTTAACAAAATTCAAATTAATTTTTATTGTATTTCATCATAAATTTAGCAAATTGATTTGCTATATAATATCATCTTTATTTTCAAATTAATTTATAAGTTATTAATTATTTATTGTAATCAACTATATAACTATTGTACACTACTAATAAAAACAATTTCAACCATATAAATTTTTATTGAACGTAGCTATTTTAAATTTGGTAAAAAATATTAATCATTTTGTTTTAATTATCGGAAGAGAAAAAAATTAAAAACTTTCTATAGCATTTTACTCGTATTTAGAGTTAAATAATTAAATAACAATTATCCTTTCACTAGAAAGTAATTTCCGTTCTGTATTAAAATATGTTTGAGTAATTAACGGTGATTTAAATATTGCAAAATTTAACAAAAGTTTGAAATTCCAAGATATTTATCATTAAAATTTTTAGATGTACAGAACATGTATGATTTATTTCACTTCAAATTAAAAATAAGAAGGATATTTTGAAAATATTTATTTAAATACTTCTATATAACTCAATTTAATCTAAAAATATAATAGCGAAAATATAATATAAACTTAAAACTTTGCAGTAGATCGAGCGCGAATCAGGAACTTAATATCTCTAAAACAAATGTTTATTATATAAATTATTAAATATGTTTTTTTGTAGATGTTATATTTTATATATATATAAGTTAGATTATATTTTTAAGTTAACGTGTATCCTTTACAATATGAAAACCATATACTTTATCTATTTGTGAAAGTAAGAAAAATTAAGATTCTATTAATTAATGACTTTATTAGAAATTGTTTCTAACAAATACTGTATATCATTTGTATTCTGTTTAGTCACGTTTGTTATATGCTATACCCTTTTATTATTATTTAGAGCTTTCAACGGAAGCGAAACAAGTAAATTATTACTGACCGTTATGCTCTAAATTCGTTTTATTTTCAATTAGATTGCACTGTTATCTAATAGATGAAAGCCATTAATTATTCAATAGGAAATATATCCTTTAGAAAAATATCTATAAATTTAAATGAATTTAAATTAAATAAAAGTGGTCCTTGAACCCATTTAACGAGTCCTTTCACCTATACTCTTTTATTAACTCCACAAAACAGAACATCTAAATGTTTTAATTCTTATTTCCTACGTGACCAATAAATTCAATGCCCATAAATTCCTATTTTCTTTAGTCACAGTGATATAAATAAAGTCTATTGATATATAGTAATATTTTATGTAGCACTAATAATGATCAATGCCTTAATAGTCTGAAAGCAACTGGTGTAGATGCAAGATGAGTATTCCCACGAGAGGAATAAATAAAAATAGCTAACAAAATTAAACACTGTATAATAGAATAGTAAAAAAATGCAATATATCTAATTCAATTTTAAATATTAATAGTTATTACAAGATATTTACTGGAAATAAATGCTATAGCTGGATTAAATGGTATTTTTTCATACTTTGATCACATATTTGATTTTAAATTAATTAATTTTCTTTATTAAATGCATAACATTCCAAAATACTATATGAAAGAAACTAATTTTAGCGGCTCAGTACAGTATTCAAATTCTATACTGTGTAGAGAATTTAATTTATATTGCCATCTATCGAATAACATTATTATAACATCTGTTTCTCATTATAAAAAAATGCATAGGTTTATTTCTATTATAGCTATCAAAAATCTATGAAATATATTTAATTTATTACAGTAGAAAATTTAAAAAATAGCACAAAAAGTTCTATACGTAAAATATTACTTGTACTATATATAAAAAATAATTTAATTGAGGAACACTTTATGTTACTCTTACTTATACTATACAGTATTTTTATCTTCTTTAGCTCCTTACATTTAAACGAAAAACTGTTTGAAAATATTTTATCATCATCTTATTAAAATAAATTAATAATAAACTTTATTCAATTTTGAATAAAGAAAAATCGAAATTCATCTAAGTTTCAACTTTTTTAAAATTTTACAGTTGCATTCTATGATGAAACTTTGAGAAATACTATATTTACGTACAAAGAATATAAAAACTGCTTCTAATAAATAATATTAAATTAAGGATTTCATATCCTAAATATTGATAAAGGTTACTCATGGGATATTCGTTATCTGGCGGCGGCCACTTATAGAGCCCATCATAGGCTAGCCGACACCCATAAGGGGATCAATCGGTCGAAGGATGGGGTTCCATTTTTTCGGGAGGGGTCCGGACCGGACCCCTCCCGAAAAACTGGAGGTGTGGGACCCGGATTTGAACCTGGATCCTCTAGGGTGGTAACCCACAGTTTTACCACGCGGCCATCCGAACCGACTAATACTGGAGGTGTGGGACCCGGATTTGAACCTGGATCCTCTAGGGTGGTAACCCACAGTTTTACCACGCGGCCATCCGAACCGACTAATATTGATAAAGAAAATCGATGTTAAATATCTGAAATTCAAAAATTCGTTAAAATTATGCCTTTAAAAATAAGTTTAAACTCTTTTATTATTTTTAATTTAAAATTAACAACTATGCTTTAACCATTTGGTGCCAGCACAGATTTCTGTGGGTATCAGCCATTTAGGGAGCGCCGTTTTGCTTACAATCTGCTAGATAGCGGCATAACTATCGTATAACAAAAGTAGGCAACAAGTAGGGGGCTTAATGTATTAGAAGGTCTACTTCATCTTCGAAATTTGTATAATTTTTTTGGAAATATTGAAGTACCAAAAGATTAGTTCGTTCTATATTTACTGGGAATTTGAAGTTACGTTAAAAAACTTAACCCTATTCACTGGTTCGGTAGATTATAGTATATAACAAATTGAAAGTTTGATTAAGGAATGATATAAAAGTTTTAGCGGAAATTAATCATAAAATAAACTAAAAAAGCAGATCGACAAGTGAAGCGCTTAGAACTCTAGGGTGGTAACCCACAGTTTTACCACGCGGCCATCCGAACCGACTAATATTGATAAGGAAAATCGATGTTAATTATCTGAAATTCAAAAATTCGTTAAAATTATGCCTTGAAGACAAAATCATAATAAAAATTGAAAATTATTTCAGAATTAGTAAAAAATTATTTTGCAATACTAATATGCTTGATTGCTGTCATGGGTGTCTGTGGTATTCTGTGAACTTAAAAATAATAAATAGAATACAGAACAATACCTTTCTTATATGGAATTTAATACATATTTAGTTTGATTATAATCTATAAATGATTCCATAAAATATATAATTGCATTGATTTACTCAAAGATTAAGCGATTTTTAAAATTTAAACAAATAACTATGAATTTAATTCTTCGAGAACTACTAAATTAAATGTTTCAGTTTGTGTCGAAAAATCATGAAATAAACCAAGTTGATTTCTGTAAGAAATATAAAAATATAATCAACATGACAAATTAATCAAATTTATAAAATTAACTTTCTCACCTCTTCAATATCTTCCTTGACAGCTCTCAGATATCTGTTACACTCAAATTTATTATTTGGAGGCTGAAAACCATTAAAAACCATTTTTATCAATTATGCCCAAAATAAAAACGTAACTATACTTGACAGCATCGGAAGGCAGTATTAAGTCTATGGAAGCGGCATATTACCAACTTTTGTGACGGTATTAATGCGCACGGAACAGTCAATTTCGATGTAAAAGGTAACAACGACAGTAAGAACGATGTTTATTTTTATGTAATTGTGCCTCTGGGTATTCAGTTTTCAATTTCGAATAAACATTCAATGCAATTTGCTTCATTTGACAGCTAATCGTGCAGCCTTTCGAAAACGACTTAAAATTACAACTCTCCATCAATTTCCCTGGCGGATCCGGGTTCAAATCTGGGTCCCACACCTCCAATTTTTCATGAGGGATTCGGGCTCGGCCCATTGAATCCCATCCTTCAACCATTCGGTTGTTGGAATTTTATATATATATTTTTAATTAATATTTATTTTTAATACTATATAACTAGGATACATATTATGGCATAAATAAAGTTTGTATTAAATTTAACGAAGTAAAATTAAATCAATTATTTTCCACTTAAAATTATATGCCATCTTTCTAAAATCGCTCTTAATACCTTCTCAAATATAATTTACTTTCAATCATTTCCTATTTCAATGAAAATGTTTGTTTAGCAGAAGTGGATATTATAACAGCTAAACTAATACCTCTCTTTATTCAGAAATGCTTAATTTGTCGATTAAGAACCACTCCGAATGATCTTTCAAGAGAGGTGATCTAACTCTGCTCCTTCTAAATGTGTTTGTTGAAAAAATCTATGATGTTGTCTTTGCTATTCATTCAATAAACGTGCTTTATAAATCAATCTAGCTTATCTAAAGTAAAGATATCAACACGATTACTTATTAGAGAATGCTTTTATAGTGTTACTTTTGCCACTTTTAGTCCATTTGCACTAGAAAATGGAATTTGTTTTTATCATATGTAGGCTATAGTAGATTTGAATTTCGTTATAAACTCGAGAAAAATATTCGAATTGAATATACTACTGGATACTATCGGATATGACTTTCCAAATAAGCGAAAAAGGCAATGTTGGTGTTATTTTCTAATATGCAAATTATTTCAAATCATAAAAGGAAGTTACCACCCTGGCGGATCCGGGTTCAAATCTGGGTCCCACACCTCCAATTTTCATGAGGGATTCGGGCCCGGCCCATTGAATCCCATCCTTCAACCATCCGGCTGACCCCTTCATAGGTGCTGGCCAGCCTGTGATGGGCTCTATAAGTGGCTGCCGCTTGATACAGAATATCCCATGAGAATATGGCGGCTTAATATAACTAACCTAACCGTAAAAGGCAGTATCAAAAAGTAAGAAATTCAACAGGATTCTATATAATAAAGAGCTAATATTTTAAGAGCGTTATAATCGTTGGATATTATCCGAACTGCAACAAGATCGAGATCTACCACAACGCTTTTGAACATTCTAAAATCAACGGAAATTGATGATATTAAAAAGACGGAAGAATAAGATGAGTGGTGAAAAATTCTGGAAGGCCAAAAAAATAAAAATAAAAATTTAGAAAGGAATTCGCAAATCTTAAAAGGAATGAAAACACCCTACAAGAAATCCTTAGAAAACATAAATACAGAGCTTTAGAAGCCAGATGTTAGTTTTTTCTTTTATTCTTATTTCCATTTTCCGAAGAAGCTGCAGAGAATGACTTTTCTTTGCAGACCTACAGCACATAAACCGAATATTGTTCCGCAACGAAACTCATTTGGAATGATGCAATTTTTATCGTTTTCGGATTCTGAAAGATCAGAAAACGGTTTATAGACTGTGCATTAGTTAACTTTTAAGAAATATTTTAACATATTAATCAATATTTTACCGCATCATTGAATATAGATATGTCATTTTCATTAAAACATGTCGTGGGGGTTACCAGGTATTTGTACTTTTTTAAAAAAAACCTCTACCTAAGGAACAAACAAACTTTTGACATAAAAACTCATAGTTCCTGATAGACTAATACTTATTGAAGCCTAATAATATAATTTTGAAAAATTTTCCGTTCAAATTCAAAAAATATGTGAATTCAAAATTAAGGTACCTGGTTTGCCCCACCTTCCCCTACTCAACATAGTCTGTCCATATCTATGATAGGATCGTTGTCATATGAAGAAACGAACCAAGCCCAGGTACAAAGTGAAAAATTTGAATTCCAAGATTTGATTCTTCAGGATCGAAGTGCAGCCTATTTCAAACGAATATCTTTTCATATGGAAATTAGTAATCTTTCTTGGAAAAATCGTGAGTTCATTTTATGAGTTACTTTTTGACCTTTATAAATTGGCTACTAAATAAAACTCATATTATAAAATTCATTATTAGAAAGAATGAAAAACATTTTGATGATTTATCTGTAATAATAAAAGTTGCTGGCATACGTGACTGTGAGCACGTCTGAACATGATGCATTCATAAATGAGAAATAGTATCTTCAAAATTTATATCAATTCAAGATTACCATATATTATACAGTATATTACAGCTTTTTCAACTATTTAGCGAAAACTTTTTGTATGTTAGAAAAACATTTTACAAATCAGTGAAAAAATTTCAAAAATTAAGGAATTCTTTTTATTAAGAAAAACATCTCATATTTACGGCAAATAGAAATTGTTTATTAAAAAATTAATTACAGTATTTGCAGGTAAATTGGACCCGAGACTCGAACCCGGGTCCTCCAGAGTGGAAAGCCGAAGCGTTTCCACGCGGTCCCATCTGTATTAGTAATTTGTGGGTTGAACCCCTCCTGAAAATATGGAAATGTGGATCCTGGATCCTTCAGGGTGGTAAGCCACGCATAATTAAAAAAAAAATTAATTTTCCGGGGCCCTAAATTATCGGGGGCCCCAGGCTAGTGCCTAGTTGTGCCGAAAAAAGATAAGGATGATGGATCGGAGGGATAACAGCGGTGAAGGCACAGATTAATGATACAGATGGGGACACTTAGCTAAAAACAGAAAATTTCAGTAGTACCACAGCGCCTCTCAGTTAGTTGATTGTGTATTTTTTCTTGAATGCAAAAATTTTATAATTTTTCAATACATTGACCAGTTTTAATATTTCCAAAGTCATTTAAATAAGAAAGGATATTTTATTATTTTAAAATATAGAACTATATTGAATAATAATATTACGTAGTAATCTGTTTCCCATAAGCAGCTTTCCTTTCTAGTAGCCATCTTGTTTTCTTAAGACGTTTGATCGTAGCTCGTGGATCGAAGTTAACGTTAGTTATTTATAAAAGGTATTTAGTATACCTTGGAAGATTGGCATTTATGAGTCATATCCTCCATATTAACAGGAAGAAGAAGAAGAAGATTGGAATTTATATTATTATACATCGTATTTTCTATTAAGTGAGAGAACTCATCCGCTTAGGCTTATTAAATGTATTGTATATTAGTTATTTTGAAATGTTTTCATTATTATTATTTAATATCATTAATATATTTTTGATATATAACTTGTTTGTACAAATATAAATTTTCGATAAAATTATATTAATATAATATACGTTGTTTTCCGAAGCTTGAAAATAGAATATATTTATATAAACACACAGGTTTCATTAATGTTTAACAATTCGGAAAGAAATTGTTATCAAATTTGTATTATAAATATTTCGAATGTATAAAGTCTAAAACACGATTAAAAATCAACGTTTTGTTTTTAAAAGTACATTTAACTTCTTAAAATCGGAAATAAATCAAGAAAGTAGTATTCACAATAACGATTACTGTATATAGGAAGTACAGCCATTTTTGTGATGTCATATCCTGGCTTTGTTGATGACGTTTAACTGTTAGTAGCACCATCTATGTTACGTTCTAAAGAAGTAATATGATTGGTTCTTTATATGGCTACGTCATTTTGAAAAGTTACCATTGAAAGTATAGGAAGTGTCCCATCTGTATTAGTAATCTGTGGTTGTGCCTATTGAGTAATCCAACACTGCACGCAGCTATCCACCTGATGTCGAATCGGTAGGAGAGATAAAAACTGGTGATCGTCGGGCTGAATGTGGTAAACATAAAATTATAGACTTGGATCCAGGATTGATATTGGATTATTCGAATGAAAATCAGAGTTATTCATAATTAAATTATTTTATAATAAATCTTACGAATAAATTGTTAGTGCTTTCTAAAGCGTTAGCGATTTTCTTATGCTTAAGCATTTCACTTGAAGAATCCAGGTCGAATGCTGAATTCCATTTTGCCAAATTTTACAGAAGTTTTAATTAGTCCTAACCAACTCGATTGACTGTTCGATCGCTTACTCAATGTTAGAAAAACGAGGTCGTGAGATTGGTAGGCTGGTGATGTTTAGGTTGGCTATTTTCGCAAACATGTATTCAATTCTATAGTTAATTGACTTTGTTTTGATGGCCAGACGTATCCCATTAAGAAAAAGTCAATTAACTATAGAATTGAATGCACGTTTGCAAAAATAGCCAGCCTAAATATCACCAGCCTACCAGTCGCACGTCCTCGCTTTTCTAACATTGAGCGCGCATTCAGGTCTGTAATCCTAACTTATCTATCCCATACTTCGCATTCCGGTCTGTTTTCAGTTTCATAGTCCTAACTTATCTATATCTTACTTAACATTCAGGTTGATTTCATCAACCTGAAATAGCTCATGATAAAATCTGAAGTGCTCCATTAATTAATAATCTTTTATTCTCGATCTCTCTTCTTTCCAATATAAAACTGCTGTTTGGAAAGCTACGTGAACAAAATATACTTACAATATAAAATTGACTCAGATTTCTCTAAATTAGAAATCTGAATCGAAAATATAGTACCTTCTACAATGTTATTTCTCGAATAAAAATTTTAAATGGAATTAAAATTTTTATTCGAGAAATTATAATATGGTGAGAGGGCGCTATTTTTTCGATTCGGGTTTTATAACGTGTTAGATTGTAGATCAGTTTATTATGGATCTATATTTAATATTACTTCTTTTTTCTTTCAGTGCTTTTATACATGCTGAGGTAAGTTTAATAATATATCATTCACATATAATTTTCTTCGTTAATTAAATGATATTTTTTGTTTTTATCATGAAAAACGCGCCATCTGGTGATGTGTTGTAAAGTCTTTACTTTGTGATGTCGCACGTGTTTGTATATAATGCATATATATTGTATGGATGTAGTTAACACACTCGGAGGAAGAAATTCTTGCTAAGAGAGCTCGGAGGAAGAAATTCTTACTTAATTGACTTTGTTTTGATGGCCAGACGTATCCCATCAAGAAAATATCAGCAGGGAAGAAGAAGTATATGGGTGTAGTTTATAGAAAGTAAATTATTTGATAGTGATGTTGTGTTTATTAAAGTATCAGAAGTATGTAAGATTGCTTCATAAACGACAAACTAGAAATCTTTTAGGATTTCCTTCGCAAATTTTGCATTTTAGTGATGCTTCCAATTACAAATCACCGATTAGAATTGGTAAAACAGAAAAACAATATGAAGAATTGGTTAGACTTTTAGAGGCGCATATAAAAACTCTAAAACAGAAAGAAATGCAAATATGTGTAAGTGAAAGAAAATATAACAGTTTAAATGTTACTGATTATTCTAGAGATGATGAGGGAGAAATAGCTAAAAACAAACTTGAATTTAAATGCCTACAAAGAAAAGAAAGTAGTAATCTAGTTGGTGATAATGCAGAAGTTGTAATTTCACCATATTCAAATTACTCATCAAATGAAATTGATCCTGAGAGTTTTGAAATCGAAGTTAGAGTGCCTCCAATTAATACTTTAAATAAAGAAAGTTTAAGCTATACTTATAACGAAACTCTACATATTGATAATGATTATATAGAGGGAGTTAATACTAGCATTCCAGTTGATGAAATTGATCCTGATGCAATAAATACTGCATTAACAGAAAAATTAGAAATTGAAGAAATAAATCCTAGTAAGTGTGCAAAAAAGAAAAAAATAAAAATTAACAAGGAAGATCAAGAGAAACTTTCAAAGAGGAAAATTGAATTAAATAAACTTGAAAAAGAAAGGAATTTAATGTTTGATTTGGAACCTTTTATTGATGTATGCATTCATGCAAAGTTGATTGGAAAAGCTCATTATACCTTGAAATATTATTTTTTAAGAGGACTTAATTCAGATAAATGCCCTAAAGTAAAAGATGTAAGAATTTTTGATTTATTATTATCTGGATGGGCTTCAAAAGGAAATCTAAATAAATTCAAACAACTTTTTGAACTTATGAAAGAAGGAAATATAAAACCTAGTTTGCAGTCTTATGCAAATTATTTGGAATGTTTAGCACGTCAGAAAGTTACTAAAGTTTCAGATATTGAAGGGGTTTTTCAAATGATAAACGAAAATGGATTTGTAATTGATGATATTTTTAGAAAATGTAAATTTATAAAAGATCAAAAGGAAAAAATTACTGAAGCTATTAGAAAAATAAATCCCAATTTTCAACCCAAACCACCTATTTATCCAAATGAATACAATTGTAATCTTTTGAAAGAATTAAATAATTTTGAGAAATCACCAATGATATATTCTCCATATTTAGGAAAAACAGCAAATGAATTAAAAAACTTTGCATTGGATCAGTATCACTCAGAAATAAATGGTAGTGTTAAAATTATGTCTATATGTAAAAATCAAAATATTGATAAAAAGACTTATAATATGAGAAGTAAATTAGATGAAATAGAAAAAAGTTGGAAGGAAGAAGTTAAGAAAACTTTTATAAAAAACAGAAAGATGTTACAGGTTCATTTGCTACGATATAGAGGTATAATTTTATATCCATATTTAACTGTATTAGATACAGATGTTTATGTTGATTTGATAATGGAGGAAATACAGAAATTAATGGCTTTGTCAGAAAATTTTAGTCCACCTCTTACATTTCTACACACTGAATTAGGTATGAAAGTTATGAAGAAATATGCAGCTTGGTATAAACAGCATAATGGAATTGCAGATAAATTGATGAAATTGTATGATGAATATCTAGAGTATTATACTAATGCAGAATTGACCACATTACATTCTCCAAGAGAATACTGGGAAACATTAAAATCAAAACATTTTTTAGGTCCAAGTGTTGATATACAAAATGAAGTCTGGCCATATCATATATTAATAAATATTGGAAAATTCTTATATGATATCTTATTAAATAGTGCAAAAGTTAATACAAATATGTTTAAACCTAAATCACCAAAACAGTTACGTTCTGCTTTTCATTGTGTTTTGCGCAATTTTGGTCTTCATTGTAGACATAACATAAAACCAGATCCAATTATTGTAAGAATTTATAAAGATGCTGCTAGAGAAGAGTTAAGTTTTGAAACAAATCTTTTGCCTATGCGATGTCCACCACTACCCTGGACTTCAGTTACTGCAGGTGGATTTCTACTTTTGGAAACTTCATTAATGCGATTGCCATTCTCAGCTAACCATCAGCAAGATAGTTTAAAGAATACTTCTACACAACAATTATATCCTTCACTTGATTCATTAAATATATTATCATTGTGTCCATGGATTATTAATAAACCAATGCTAGAACTTGCTATAAAAATATTTAATGATGGTGGCTGCAATGAACTTGATATCCCAAGTTGTCCTCCTGAACTATCATCTCTTAAAATAGAAGGCATGAGTAAACTGAAAAAACTGAAACTGAAACAAGAAAGAGCAGAAATGTATAGTTTATGGTGTGATACTCTTTATAAATTATCTATTGCTAATCATTTTAAAGATGATGTATTTTGGTTTCCACATAATATGGACTTCAGAGGACGTGTTTATCCTACACCTCCCCACTTTAATCATCTTGGTGGTGATATGGCAAGGAGTATTCTTTTATTTGCTAAAGGAAAGCCTTTAGGAGAAAAAGGTTTGGATTGGCTAAAAATCCATTTAGTAAACTTAACAGGATTTAAAAAAAAAAATTCAATTAATGAACGTTTGCAATTTGCAAATGAAATGATTAATGAAATATTAGACTCTGCAGATTATCCTCTTACTGGAAATAAATGGTGGATGAAATCTGATAAACCTTGGCAAACGTTGGCATGTTGTAAAGAAATTTCTTATGCAATACGGTCTTCAGATTATACAAAATATATTTGTCATTTTCCTATACATCAGGATGGTTCTTGCAATGGTCTTCAACATTATGCAGCTTTAGGTCGTGATCAGCATGGTGCTGAACAAGTTAATTTATATCCGTTTGACAAACCACAAGATGTTTATAATGGAGTAGCTAACTTGGTAGAAAGAGAAAGATTAAAAGATGCAAAAAATGGTGTCAAAATAGCACAAATATTAGAAGGTTTTATAGAAAGAAAAGTAATTAAGCAAACTGTAATGACTGTGGTTTATGGAGTAACTAGATATGGTGCACGATTGCAAATATTAAAGCAACTAAAAGATATTAAAGAATTTCAACAGGAACATGCACATCAAGCTGCATCTTATTTAGTTCAAAAAACATTTTATAGTATTAGAGAAATGTTTACTGCTGCTAAGGAAATTCAAGATTGGTTCACAGAATGTGCTCGAGATATATCACAAATTCGTGCAGAACCAGTGCAATGGATAACACCTCTAGGTCTTCCAATTATTCAACCGTATCATAAACTTATTAAACGTACATCTGTTCCTAACTGGAAAAGTGATAAATTACTTTATGCATCAAGGAATAATATTTTTTCTGCTCCAAATGTTATGAAGCAAAAAAATGCATTTCCTCCAAATTTTATTCATTCATTAGATTCTAGTCATATGATGTTAACATCTCTCTTTTGTCGAAAAAAAGGTATTACTTTTGTTTCTGTTCATGATTGTTATTGGACTCATCCCAGTGATGTAGAAATCATGAATAAAGTTTGTCGTGAACAGTTTGTTGCATTACATAATGAACCAATATTAAAAAATTTGTCAGACTATTTTTATAAAAATTATGGATATCACGATGATCATGATGATTGTGATGATGGTAAGAAGAATAATTCAACTGTAAATTTATCAAAGAAACACATTAATACATTGTTGAAAGATATTCCAAAGACAGGAAGCTTCAGACTTGAAAATGTTTTAAAGTCAACTTATTTTTTTAGCTGAAATAAAATAAGATTATAGTTTCATTGTACTATAAGTTAATTTTGCTTTCTAATTGAAGATCTACATGTAATTAATAATGTAAAATTTTTTTAAATTAAAAAGAAAATAGATTGTAATCTAATGTCATTTACAAATTTTATAAATATTGTTCAATTGTTTTTATAGAAATGAAATGAAATTAAAATCTACTTTTAGATGCCTTAATTTAAATTAATAATTTAGTATCTATATTTTTACTTAAAAGCTATTGAAATTTCTGTAGTAATTGTTATGTAACATCCAAATTGTTAATAAATACAGGTTTGTGTAAATATTTCAAATGACAAAACATTACTTTTTCTAAACTTCTCAACTGATCCTTTAACAGTAAGGCTTGACCACAGTTTGATGAGTCAGGACAAAACAGTATAGAATTAGTTGCATTTAAAAACAGGTCACACAGTAATTAATATAAACTGATTAGTTAAGAAATAGTTTGTTTACATGTGTTCTTTTGTCATATCTGATCTCATTGAGTTGAGTCTGATTTTGATTAATTGGTCTGTGTTTAGCCTAAGTTTTTTATAGTAGATGGTTTGGAAATTTGTTCTGGAATTTCAGAATATTACCTAGAATGTGTAGAAATTGTGATTAACAGCATAATACATAAAATCAAACAAATATAAATCATATTTATTTTTTTCACTTTATGTAGTAGAAATACCAATCCAATCTCAATCAGTAATATTCCTTTCTAGTACTATGTAATAGTTAATAGGAAGAAATATTGAAGATTGGGACAATGCAATAATAATAATAATAATAATAATAATAATAATAATAAAATCTGACAAATACTTTGTATATGAATAATGGCATAGTTATCAAGAAAATTCATATCATAAAAAATGTTATCAATTTGAAAGAAAAGTTATTATAAACTTTTAGTAATTTGGGAATCCCTTATTGGTCAAATAAAAGAAGCATACTATTAAATATTGAGTTTTTAATATAAATATGTGAATTAGATTGTTTATATTAATATCTTTTATAACGTATTTGTAAAATCATCTGTTTTAACCATGTAATTTTTAATTTGATAGGCATTTAAAAAATTGGTCTATTTTAAATATTCTACTTTATATATTCTATTCTATTGCACTGATGATGGATTGTAATGTCTGAAAGTACATTGTTAATTAAAAATTTATTTTGGATTCATTTTGAAGCTGTTTTATTTGTACTGTATATATATTTGTTAATTAAATGTATTTAAAATTTAAGCATTAACAACAAGCAGTAATGATTTTTTTAAATTAAATAATAGAAATATTTAAACTGTTTAACAAATATGTTTAATGCATATAGAATAATGCCAATAAATATAAATATATGGATTTCCAATTTGCAATAGGATTACATTCAAAGTTTCAATTCTAATTCAAATCTATAACTTGGAACATGATTTCCCATAGATGCAATATTACAAATGAAAGTTAAATTCTCTAATCACTAAAACTTAGAACATTCAACATGCTTTTTAAAATTATAATATATTATAGCAAAATAAGAAAATTACATCTTTTGCTTGCCAACACTTCATGTAGGTAAATAAAAGCAATTGCAGAAAAGAACTAAAATTACCTACATTCCAAATGTGTCCTTTATCTTTGAATGATTAAAATATGTATTGAAATCATCTTTAATGACATAATTTGTATGCTGATTATCATGAAAATTTATTAAATAGTCTAATAGTCAGTACTGTATTAATATAGTAATTATTATTATATACTAGCTGGCATATCCAATGCTGCTTAGGTAATATAAGTAATCCGTGACTTATGATGGGGTTATATTTCAATGATCAGGTTGTAAGTTTAAAATTCCAAAAATTTATGAATTTTCCACTACTAATATTTACTAGGACACTATATATTATCTTAATAAATGTAACAAACACAAAACTACAAGAAAACAAAAAGTATACTTTTGGTACATCAGTTCATTGTACATATCACATGCATTGGTATGCATGTGAATTGCATTGGCAGTCACAGAATTTACTGATACTATTACTATTATAAGTATGAGTGACTATAAGTCAAGGACTACCTGTATTCAAATATAATTAATTTATTCCAATAAGAGCCTATATTCTGTTTTTAAAATTTATAGGAACAAATGCAGATAGGCTATATGCCATCTAAATTTTGACAATAGATGGCATTAAGTGTTAAGCAGTGAAGATAAAGTATGCTTGTTTGTTGTACTGTTTACACTTAGCTTAATCTATTGTCAAAAATATAAAATAAAATTTTAATAAAAATTAAATACTATCCTGTAGGATTAAATGATGCAGCATCAAAGTATTCTTTAATGGCAGAACATGAATATCAAATTTCATGAAAAATTTACCAATTTGTTCAAAATTTATTAAAGAAGAAACAAACATGATAGTGATCTTATAGCTTTCTGGATCTAGCCTGAGAATTCAATTCCATGCTAGATCCAAATAAATGAATTATTTTATTATGTAATTTCATTTCAGGCAATTCAGAAAACATTTTTGAATTGAAATGAAACAAAAAAAAAGAAAAAAAAAAACAGATTTTGGTGTGACTGCTAGTTTTTTATGATTGAACGTATTGTTCTTTTCCTTTTTATTGGAATGCCTCACCATTGTGAACATTGAAAATTTGAACCTGGGCTAATGTGTTAACATTTCATTCTTATTTTATATTAAACAGTGCAAAAATTATCATAAATGCAAATAATCATTAGTATCAAAATGACCATTTATTTTTGTATACTTTTTCGTGAAAATTACATAAATATTTCCATATTGATAACTCTTTCCTCAATGCAAAATTAAAAGTTATTGCTGGTGATAGTAAGAATAGGCAGTCAGGAGAAGAATAGGTTAGACATGGACTCTCCTGAAAAACCTGGAGGTATGAGACTCAGAATTAAACCCAAACACTCCAGAATGGAACTGCATTATGTTTGCATTTGACAACCAATTGGTCATCATTATCACAAAACTAATGATGACAGTCACAAGTATATATAAGTGTAAATCAAGGACTTAATAAGTCAGGTGAGGATAAACACTGATAATACATAAAATTGATCTAGAATAATCACAAACCTTTTGAATTCCTAAGAGTTAAGTTCTTGGAAAATATTATGAATGCTGCTGAATTTGCAGATATTAAACTCAAGCTATATGAAGAATAGGGTTTGGTTCTTAGAAACTGATTATCCTTATTCCAATATTTTTGAATTAAAATGATATGGTGTTTCAAACTCTACATTAACATTTATATGGAATATGAATGTAATGAAAATTAACAAATTGTTATGAAAAATCATATATTTATACTGTAAAATTTGAGTAATCAAGATTGTAAATTGATTTATTCAAGCCAAACTTTGCAATAGCACTTGTTTGTTATTTTAATTTATTAATCAATTTAATTTCTTCATTAAAACATAAAAGCTATTAAATAGAGAAACACTAATATATTTTACCTCTGACACCATCATAAAAGCAATCAGGATTACAGAACAGCAGCTATAATGTAATCCTATACAGCTATAGTGATTGTTATTGTGATAACAGTCAATGTAAAATTAGCTACTGTTGATTAATAATAAACTTTTCAAAGATATAGGAAGAGAACAAGGATTTGAATGCATCCAAGTTTATGTAAGTGTGAAAGATTCTACATTAAATTTGATTCTGGGCATCTACTGTATAACTTTCATGGATATGGATATTATATTTGATATTTGAACTTTTCATGGATACATTCATTTTTATAAATGTATTTGCAATACATTTATAAAAATTTATATTTTGTTAGTATTATGTTTGTAACTAGAGGAATATAAATGTGTTGAAAATATAAAATTTGATTGCATATAATTTGAGATTAAATCCATTCATAGGCAAGTTAAGAAAGAAAATATTTGAATTATTGATAAATATGATATATTCTGTATATATCTATGTATAAGCTGAAACGTTATTTAAAAAAAAAAAAAATAGTTTTATAAAGAAATGTTAATATGAAATTAATTTTTATTGACAAAATAAAATTGCCAATAAAAAATTTTATCTTGTTCTATTCTCATATCTGATCACTTGTGCATCATATTTTAAGCTCATATCATATACAGAAAATTGTTATACAAATTGATTTGATTTGAACTCAAATTTCAATGAACTGTTATTAAAATGAGATCTAAAGGTTTCTTAACAGTAATTTTCTTTTCACATTGTGCTAATTGTAAAATTTGAGGGCTAACTTTATACAGTCAATCAAAAAAGTATTGGGACACAACAAACTGTCAATCATTTATTGAAAAATAAATAAATAATACACTGAAATTAATACTGTTTTCATTACAGTCACTATATAGAACTAAAACAAAGTTTTTAATCTAAAAATTCAAGAAAAATAATATGAAATAAATAAGAAATGCCACACATCTTGTGTTCAAAGTGAAAAATCACGCTCAAAAAAGTATTGGGACATAGAGGAAAAAGTCCAAGAAATAGCCATAATTTGGCAGAATTGTCATTTAAAGTGTACTATGTAAGAGATCTGAAATTGGAGAAGTTTATTTTAAGGTGATTTCAGCCAATCTTTCAGTATGGGTCGGAAAAATGTGAGATAGCATTAGATATAAGAAAAATTATTATCCATCACTGGAATAGTGGAAATTCTATAAGAAATATGAGTAAATCTACTATTCATAATATAATTTCAAAATATCGAGAGACAAATCTACTCGTTAACAAAGCAAGAACTGGACATCCCAGGTGCTTTAATGAACGTGAAGAGAGGTGGATAGTAAGGAATATTCATTGAAATTCTAAACCTAGTGCAGTTAAATTAACTTCTGAAGTGCAACGAATGTTTAAGAAATTCTCAAGTGTTGAAACTGTAAGAAATGTTTTGAGGAGATATAATTTTCATGGTCGAACAGCTAGGAAGAAACCATTCATAAATGAAGTGAATCGTAAAGCTAGACTAGAATTTGCTAAGACATATATAAATCAACCTCAAGAATTCTGGAACTCTGTATTTAATCTCATCTACAAACAGAACAGAGTTCCAGAATTCTGGAACTCTGTTCTGTTCTGTTCCAGATTCACTTCATTTATGAATGGTTTCTTCCTAGCTGTTCGACCATGAAAATTATATCTCCTCAAAACATTTCTTACAGTTTCAACACTTGTGGATTTCTTAAACATTCGTTGCACTTCAGAAGTTAATTTAACTGCACTAGTTTTAGGATTTAAATGAATATTCCATACTATCCACCTCTCTTCACGTTCAGTAAAGCACCTGGGACGTCCAGTTCTTGCTTTGTTAACGAGTAGATTTGTCTCCCGATATTTTGAAATTATATTATGAATAGTGGATTTACTCATATTTATCATTCTACTTATATTTCTTATAGAATTCCCACTATTCCAGTGATGGATAATAATTTTTCTTATATCTAATGCTATCTCACATTTTTTCCGACTCATACTGAATAGATTGGTTGAAATCACCTTAAAATAAACTTCTCCAATTTCAGATCTCTTATATAGTACACTTTAAATGACAATTCTGCCAAATTATGACTATTTCTTGGACTTTTTCCTCTATGTCCCAATACTTTTTTGAGTGTGATTTTTCACTTTGAACACAAGATGTGTGGTATTTCTTATTTATTTCATATTATTTTTCTTGAATTTTTAGATTAAAAACTTTGCTTTAGTTCTATATAGTGACTGTAGTGAAAACAGTATTAATTTTAGTGTATTATTTATTTTTCAATAAATGATTGACAGTTTGTTGTGTCCCAATACTTTTTTGATTGACTGTACATGTTGCAATTTTTTATCATTTATTAACTGTTGGAAAAAGAGCGGTTCAGCTTATATACAGGTTTCTTGTTTTTACTAACTAATTTAGCTTTTAAATTAATTTAACAGTATTTTAATTAAACTACATAATTTGACTTTTAAAGTAAGAGGATTGATTTATGCATTAACATATATGATAATACAATATCATAATCCTTGATTTAAATATTATTTTTTAAGAAATCAAATGCAAATGACAAAGTGAATGAATTTTTCAAAAGTAGTCATACCAATAATTGGGCAGTGTTAGTCTGCACATCTAGATTTTGGTTTAATTATCGTCATGTGGCTAATGTACTATCTATATATCGCAGTGTTAAAAGATTGGGCATTCCTGATAGGTAAGTAATTTTAAATTATAATAATAAAATAAATAATATAATATAATAAATATAATATTGAAATAATAAAATAATTGCCTTTATTATTATAATAGGATCTAAAATTCAAAATCTATTGTATGCTATAAAATAAAGTAACCCTTCAATTTTCATGAAAGGTTACTTTTTTTCATTTGCATTCCTACCAAAATAAAGAAAATTATTCAAAAGATATTTTGAATCTAATCAAAATTTTATTCCAAATTTATTCAATTTATTGGATTGTATAAATCTGCATTATACATTAAAAATAATTTATCATTTATTATAAGATTGGAGCATGCATAGAAAATTATTTTGCAAACTTCTTATTGATTCAGTTAATTAATATGTACTACACAACACAATATCTACAATGCATTTTATATTTTGAGTTCAGCATAAAGAATATATTTCAAGTAAGATTTTTGAATAAACAAATAAAATTATGTTTTTATTTGAACATCTATGTTTTTATGAAACCTATATCTGTTTACAATTGCTCTGAGTTACATAAATTCAATTATGTATAAAAATTGATATTTACAATGTTGTAATTTATTATAAATGCTAGTTTCCCTATATGTATTCACTAAGACTTTTATTTTTTTTATTACCTGCTTATTTCTGACAATTTACAAATAGTCAAACAAAGCACTTTTTAGCAGTAAACATTAAAAACTTTTTATTTTTCTGGAAAAGCTTTTTTTAATTGCAATTGAAAACATTTTCAATTGCAATTAAAAATGTTTTGAGAAAAATAAGTTTTTCATTTTTACTGCTAAAAAATGTTTTGTTTGAATATTTGTACATGCATCCATCCTTTTCAGAGATGACATATTAAAAAGAAACAAACTCTATTCCAGTATATTTTCTGTCCAGAGATAACATATTAAAACAGAAATATACTTTATTCCCCATTTATTTTCTTTTTTGTCTTATTCCTTGGTTAACCAGTGCTTTGATAGCTATCAATGAATGTAATACTGCATTATTTAATAATTGTATATCATAATAACTTATAATTAGTATACAAATGTTTCTATTGTTTTTTGCTTAAATTTGTAATACAAAATATTTTTAAGGAGGACAGTTCTTTGATCTTGGTGTACAAAAAATCAACTTATACCCCAGTCCTGATCAGATGATCTGATTAAATATAATAATATGGCTTTTCAGGCTTGCTTTGGAAGGTTAGAGATTTTCAACAACCTAAAGTAAAATTGAGGAATATTAATATATATCCAGAATGAAACATGACTACTATTCATATTCAAAAACTGTTTATGAACATATATAAATATTTTTACAAAATCTTGAAAATTTCTATAGCATAATAAAATATAAATCAAATAAAGATGTTTCTCCAGATATAAACATTTTGAAGTTATCATTAAGTTCATGAACTTGATCCATGATGCTACTATGAGGTCTGTTAATGGAGGAGCAATAGTTAATCTGACAGTGCATGGCATAAGGGACCAACAGCAACAGATAAATAGATTCATACAAATGTCTTATGAGGGAGATAGAATGAGTACACTTAAGAATATAACAGATTTGATTATGACAAAGTTAGTTTGCAAAAGGCATCTGACTATTTTGAGAATTTAAGAAATGGTAAAAAGAATTATGCAAACCCATTAGTAATAAGAGTTTATACTATCCCTTGTAATAATTGTAAAGAAGAGTATGTAGATGTGACTAGGTAAATTTTAGCTGATAGATTGACTGATCACCAGGATGATATAAAGAATATTCTCTATATCATCTTGGTTTTGTGCTCTGAATAGTTATGTATTTGAAATTTTGTTATTGTCATTTTGTCAGAGTATGTAGCATTGAAGATGATTAGATACTGATTAAAACCATACATTTGTAATAGAACAAAAATTAAAGAATTGTTTTAGTGCTTGTTATTAATGTCTTTTGAAATAGGATTTTCTTCATATTTTTTTATATCATTGCAAATTGTGCTGGAAAACTAATATCAAGAGTATTAAATCAAATAGAAAAGTATTTGCTTTTTTAACTATATTGTTATTGACTTAAATGTAATATAAAAATTAAACTATAAAGAAAATAGCAAAATGTTTTGAATAATTAAAATATCTCTCTCTTAGAAATGGATTCTGTTTTTAAACTGAGAAATAGAAATTTTTAAAATTAAATAATTGTAAAAATTTACACAAAGGCAAAAAATCTAGTATTAATAAATAAATAGGATCTTATTTTAATTTAATTAATGAAATAAAAATATCATGATGATGATAATTTTCCTTGTCATGTAAAATCATATGTATATTTTGTTTTTAGTCAAATCATACTTATGTTAGCAGATGATATGGCATGCAATACCAGAAATCCACGTCCTGCCACCATCTATAATAATGCTCATCATCATATAAATGTTTATGGAGATGATGTAGAAGTTGATTATAGAGGATATGAGGTAAAACATAGTTAAAATCTTATTTGAAGATTTTTATTTATCAAATTTTATATATAAAATTTTTCTAGTTTATATCTTAATCTCAGTTATTTAAATGCTAATAATAATAATAATAATAACTTTAGATCATTAAACTGTAGAGGAATAAAAGGATTTATGTACAGAGATAATGAAAATTAAAATACCCTGTACATAGTTTATTTTTTAAATTATTTTGCCTACTAGTGAAAAGCAATATTACTATTTAATAGGGGATAATAAAGTTTTTAAAATTAAATATAGAGTCAAACCTCTCTAAGTGGATTCGACTGACAAGGGAATATCCACTTAACTGGTGTCAATAAATTATCATCATATAACATAGAAAACACCATTTCTATAATCTATGACAAGATTTTTAATATCTATAAATATTTACAGTACATGCATTAAGATTCTATATTTCAAAAATCTATTTGTTATGGAAATAATCAGTAATTGATTTTTGAGTTAAATTTTTTTTGAAATCTCAAATATGTTTGATTTTAATTTATAAAAGGTTTCATATGATTCACAACTATTTACTTCTAAATAATGTAACACTGTATTCAATGCTTTCATAGTATCCATTAATGAAAATAGCAGTTCCTGTTCAGTCATTTCTTCATCTTCCTCTGTTTCTTCAAAATCAGAGTTTGTTGGAGGTAGTAGTTGCTCTTCCCCATCTATTTCTAAATTCTCATTAATAGCAATGTAGCTTTCAAAATCCAATTCCAGGTTACTAGGAATAAGTTCTTCACCTGCTGTCTCACCAGTAATGGTTCATATCCATTATTGTCTGAAATTGTACATATCCTTGGCATAAACGTTATTTAATGTTAAAAATCCTGATTCACTTATTATCCACTTATTCAGTATCCACTTATCCAGACTTCTTAAACATTAAACACTATGGAATCAAAATGAGACTATGAGAATTTGATTCACTTAACCGGATTATCCACTTATTTGGGATCCATTTAGAGAAATTTGACTGTATATACTAAATGAAATTAATTTATAAATCTTTATTATAATTTATCAAAATATTAAACCACAAACTTTCAAATTGAAATCTATTGATATATTATAGCTAATTTTGTAAATACAGGAATCTCTTGATTAGTGCAGTTAATAAATCCTTGCAATATGCTGCATATATCAAAACCACACTAATCAAACTAAAAAACCAATAGGAATAATGCAATGGAAAATATCAAAATTATAAACATGTATTTTATAATGAATCCTGAAAAATATCAAAATTATAAACATGTATTTTTTCCCTCTCTCGAAACAAATCTATATTGCATTACATGTACTTTAAATCATTGAGGAATGTGGTATAGTATTTAATTTATAGTAAGAATTAAAATTTATTTTTCACAAAAAAAAATTATTTATATGTACAATGATTCATCCTACCATTAATAATAATCAAATGAACCAAAAGCACAAAAGGAGGAAAATAACAAAAATAGCTGAAAACGTTTTCAAAATAAATGTGTGTTATTTTCCTACTTTTGTGTTTTTGGTTCATTTGAATTTTAAAAAATTATTTTTTATAAAATTGCATTAATTTTGTAAAAAATAATTGCATGTCCGTAGACATCGAGTACTGGAGAGGAACTGAAGGCAAGGCTGGCTATATAATATTGTAATGACTATTATTAGGAAGGCAAGGCTGGCTATATAATATTGTAATGGCTATTATTAGGTAGTTGTCATTCATCCTAAATTTATTAATAAATAAAATTACAAACAAATTTAAAATATAAAAATTAGATGACAAAAGTCGTAATATTAACAGAATTAAAAAATAAAATAAATAAATTTATTTATTTCAGTGCTTTAATCATGTCAACACTTTGCCAATGCTTCAGAGGGTTTAGCAAAAAGAAAAAAAAAATCACACTTGTTGAAACACACTAATCAAATTTGGCATCACATATATTAAGGCATAGTCTCAAATTATTTTTGTTGACTAATCAAAACTGCATTATTCAAGCCCACACTAATAAAGGGATTCCTGTATTAACTATAATATACAAAATATTGTATTATTTTGTATATTATATTTGGTTAATGTATAGTTTGTAAATAAGGATGATGCTTTATATTTTATAAAAATGTTGAAATTTTTTGTGTATTATATTTTCCTGATATTGTTTCTGGATAATATAAGTATACATATATGGATGCATTTATTTTTTCAGACTTGCTATTTAATAAATTTCTTATAATACTGCATCTTTGGAACAGAGTTAAGACTACACTTTCAAGAGGAACTATAAATCTTTTAAATTAATAAAATTTATAAAGTAGGGGAAACTGGTCCAAAATGATCCCCTTAAGCGAAAACCCGAAAAAATTCAAAATAATTATTGAATTATTTTTGTTATTGAATTAATTTTTTTAATATATTTTGTAAGACTAGATTTCCAACTATAAAATATCTTAAAAGCTTTGAGAATTATTCAATCAAATTAAGAGAAAAAATAAAAATTTGAGACGAATGCCAAAGGATCATTTTGGACAGGGATGTACAAAATGATTTATTTATTCATTGTATCTGTGGCAATGAATAAATTTCTGTTTTATTTATTCATTGTATCTGTGGCAAAATGATCTCATAGAGATCATTTTGCCGCAGATACAATTAATAAATAATGCAATTATTTTTTACTTACTGTTTTATTTACAATTAATAAATAATGCAATTATTTATTAATTGTAAATAAAACAATAAGTAAAAACACAGCAAAAACAAGTTTTATTATATCTATATAAGATGTTATTACATGCTTATAGAAGTAAGAAAACATCAGTTAAGTAAAATTCTGATAGCTTAGGTCACAGACATTGATTTTCATTTAGTCGAAATGGCACATCCCAAAATACAAAATTGACCTAATTTAACTAGAACATAATAGCCATATTGTTTGTAGTAGTACAAGCTTTGCTGGTTTGTCAACAGGTGACTGTAAAACTTAAGAAAATACAATGGGGGATCGTTTCACCCTGACAGATCATTTTGGACCAGTTTCCCCTATATAATATTGGGTTTATGCTACTATGTTCAACTTAAAAATTGGCTTTTTAGACTTTAAAACAACTTTTTTCCTATTAAGGTAAAAGTATTTTTAGGCTTGACCTCTCATCAGTTATATTTCTCTAATGTAAGTTGACATTATTTTAAACATGTAATAGTTCACTGTACTTAATGTAAACATAACAAAAATAACATAAAATATTAATTATAAATACATTATACGTTATATGTTTTTTAATATTAATATGAATTAGAATAAATAGATTTTTGTACAAAAATCTT
Source organism: Olivierus martensii (assembly GCA_000484575.1). Classification (NCBI taxonomy): domain Eukaryota; kingdom Metazoa; phylum Arthropoda; class Arachnida; order Scorpiones; family Buthidae; genus Olivierus; species Olivierus martensii. The sequence continues at coordinate 11,298 of AYEL01076189.1, read as the reverse complement.
AATCAGATAATTTTATAATTAATCATATATCATATCCATTATTATTTTGTCTAGCCCAATGATATCACAAAGCTATTATAAAATCAAAATTCATAAAAATTTAAAATTATTTATGACATTATTAATATTTTTTAATAATACAGAAAAATATCCATCTGAATTGCTGATGAACAGAACTGTAAACATCAATTTTGGTAGTTTCTGCCACCAACCCAATTAAAAGATGACATCAAATTGAGCAAATGAGATCCAAGAACAATTTGGACCTCTTGATCCATTTTCCTTCTGATATGTATGCATGGAATACTCCCAAAAATTCATATTTAATTCAAAAACTATTTGCTGTTGGCATAACTGTATTGGATGGTAAAAGTAATTATTTAGAAAAATATACTATTTAAAAAATGCATTTTAAAGTGCTGTTTTAAATGTAAATAATTCAGCTCAATTTCAAAAGCGGAAAATATACTTTAATAAACTTGAAGATCTTTCAGCTTTACTAAGCCATCTTCAGCAAATCATACATAACATATAAGAATTCAAATGCAAAAACTTAGTAAGAACATAATTTAAAATTTAAAAAATAATATTATAACATTGTATAAAAAATATTTACATATTAAAAATAATACATAGTAGAATATAACAAAATAATAAAAGTAATAAAAATATTTAGTCATTATATTATTGCATAAAGTTATGGCTTAGTAAAGCTGAAAGATCTTCAAGTTTATTAAAGTATATTATCCATGTGTGTACCATCCATCAGTGAAACTGAGCTGAATTATTTATATTTAAGTAAGAAGTGGGATGAAATTTTGCACTGTTTTCTTTTGTTTACTAAATCCTTACATTATTTAGATTTTATTAAAAGAAATTTTAATTCACGTGTAAATTTTCAGCCTTTCATTTTATACGTTTTTAAATATTTAAAATATAACATATAATATATACAATAATTTAATTTTTGAATGACTTTGAAGTATAATATATACAAGAATTGTGATTTTCTTGAATTCTATTACTGTAGGTAACTGTTGAAAATTTCATCAGGTTGTTGACAGGACGTTTATCCCCAAGTATACCACGTTCTAAACGATTGCTTACAGATGAACATAGTAATATTTTAATATATATGACTGGTAATTTTATTTATTATTTTAATTTTGAATTCTTTTATTATAATTGCAATAATAAATACTATATTATGCAATAAAAAAATTTAATCAAATATTCCTTAACAAGCTAAATTCACTTTTAATTTCAAATTCTAAATTAATTAAAAAAATTATAACTTAAAAATCAAGTAAAATTTCAACTATAGCTAATTTTTAATATAATAATGATAATTATAATTTTAACTATTTTTTTGAAAAAAACAAATTATTTTGATTTGTAATCAAATTGTAATATTACTGTTCATTTATCATATGGGTTCAATTTGATTCAATGATAATAATCAAACTGCAATCATTTCTGCTTTAATCTTTATTTAAAAACTCAATTTGTGCAATATCTTTCATTTTTAAATGCAGGGTTGGACAGAATGGATAGTAGAATATAAACAAGCCAATACAACTTAAGAAATGGAAGAACTTATTGAAAAATAATAACCTACAAAGACAAAGGTTTAAAATTTACAGTACCATGGACATAAAATCTCACTTCTTGAAGATAATGCTGGGTAAGTATCCATCATTATGGGCAATATATTCCTCCAAGTACCTGGACAAAAACCTATATCATATGATCCAACATGTCCAAGGGAATGTACCATCCATGTGTGTCTTGTCTATGATCCTTGAGATCAGCCAGTAATTGAAGATGTATAGTGAACACAATATTCTTTAGGTCCCACAAGAAGCCAGTGGTGGATAAATCCAGCAATTGTGCTTGCCAATTAAATGCCCCTAAATCTGAAAATCAGATAACTAGGAAATACAAATCATAAGACAACCATAGACTGATAGGTAGTATGGGCAATTGCCCCATCTTATTGGAACCATATGTGATAGATTTCAGTTAGCCAGCTCTGGAAAGAGGAACCTTGATGATACAGTTAAGGATGATCACTCATCAACATCTTGATGTAGGGATCACTCTTAACTGTATTGGCACAATCATGAGATCATCAAAGAAATATGGGTTTATAATGCTGAATAATGCAATACCATACCATATTGTCTGTCACAAATTCATTATGGAATAGTTTCTCATGCAGTTGATGTGGATTTTCTGTACCCAATATCAGGAATTTTTGTTTATATTCTCCAAACAAAATGGGCCTCATCAGAAGATTATTCAGGATCTGCAGGTCAGCTATCAAGCATCCCAGAAAAATCTGTGGTGATGATCTTTCAAAAAACTTTGTCCTGTGCTGTCAACTGTTGCATAATCCTCATCTTGTATGGATAAAAGGAAAATCATCACAGATAACAAAGCGTGGCCTGAGGGCCAATTGCTGAGGATTTTGGAATAACACATTTTGGGCCTCTTGCAATTGCACAAGTGTCTGCTGTAATCTTGGATGGCCAGTACTTTTTCAGTCATAGAATGATACAGTATTATGAAACTGTTCATTCTCCTTATGATTGTCTGATGGTCAGAGACTTTATCCTGATATCCTCATCCAAAATGGCAATGAAGGATCCTTTACATCAGGCATGGGCAACCTTTCCTATAGCATTTGCAAATTTATTTTAATATTTTGCAATTACATTTAATCTTTTGCAAATATATTTAAACTTTGAAGGAATTTATTTAAACTTTTTGCAAATTTATTTAAACCTTGTGCAAATTGATTTAAATTTTTTGCACGTACATTCAAACTTTTGGCTACGAACACTTTAACAAAATAGTGAGAAAGAGTAGTGAATAAATGAGTGTAATACTGATATACAAAAATAAATTTATTTTCAAATTAATACAAATTTTAATGAGAAAAATATATATTATTATATACATTAAATTTAGTGCAATGGTTGGCTAGTAACTGCAGCTTGTAATAAAAGAAATGTGTCTATAACATAATTGGCACAATCCTGGGAAGTAATACTAGATAAACTGAGTGCGATAACTTCTAGTAATGGATGTTCCTCCCGACGGCTTAGTATATATAAAAATGAGTTTTTCCTGGTTTACAAGGGGTAATTAATTGAAGCTCACTGCATACTGCCTTTTGATCAGAATAGTTGACTCGCTATTCATTCTGTCTACCTCTATTGATGCTTTTTAAGCATATTTTTTAAATTGCATAATGCATTTCTTATGGAAGACATAATTAACTCAATGATGTGTTCAAGAAGCTTCTCTTTGATTTTCATAAGAGTAATTCTGGGCTCTTTCTCAACTATTGCTGCTTCTATTAGGCCAAGGACATCAAGATTAAGTAGTTTTGATCTGTTCCTTCGTGGTTCATTGTTTAGCACCTCAAAATTATCCCTTCTCTACTTTCTAATTATGCTTTCCCTGTATTCCATTTTATACTTGATTTTGATGCCGCCTTCTTTACAGAAAACATTCTTCATACAATTTGACAAACAGTTTCTTTTTCCATAGAAACAACCTCATATTTTCTATGCCTTCCTCCAACTCTGCATCAAGCTACAGAATAGTTCAGAGAACTTGAATCACTGTCACTCAAGTTATACTTACTGTATATATATAACATGGTTTAAATTTAATACCCAAAGTTGCAGTCGGGGAACAGAAGAACAAACTCATGCATTATAAGGAGCTGCTATTCCATTGATCGATTGTTTTGCATATAGTTTAAATAAATTTGTAAAAAGTTGAAGTCAATTTGTAAAAGGTTTAAATATATTTGCAAAAAGTTTAAATATATTTATAAAAGGTTTAAATCATTTTGCAAATGGGTTAAATAAACTTGCAAAAGGTTTAAATAAATATGCAAATGCTATAGTTTGGGGGCCAAATTATCATTCTGTCTCTGAGTCAAGGGTTGGACGAATTATTAAATAAAATAAACTAATATTAAATGAATTAAAACAAGTTGCTAAAATTAATTATAAAAATAAAAATATTTTAATCTGATTACTGTTTTTAAATCAAATATCAAATCGAAAATGGTAATAAATTCTCTATTGTAATCCGTTTTACATCATATCGACTATATTTAACCCTAACAGAAAAGACTTGTCAATCATCAAATTCAGCCTTGAAAGTTCTTTAGTTGAAAAGACTATAGTAGAACATACCATGTTTTTCTCCCACCATAAATCTGATCAACTTCATTGAAATGCGGCAAGGGCCAGATCCAACCCGCAGGCTGGGGGTTGCCCATATGTGCTTTTTCATAGTGATGGATGACTCATTATATTGAAAATAAGTCTCCATGGCAAAAGTGTGGTGTTTTTTTAACCATGACATCATGATTACTAATAGCACTTCTTCCTCAATGTAATTCACATCCATATCTATGATGGATATACAGTACCACTATATTATGTGAATCAAATCCTATTATGCATTCTGTCCAATCCTGTACATTATTAAAGGTTTTAAACATGTAGAAATATAATTTTAATATACACAATATTTTCTAACATTATGTTATAAAATTTTAATAGAATAATAAAATGCATTAATGATTTTTATTTTGAATATCATAATTTATTCTATAAGAAATTTTATAATTTTTTCAAAATATTGTTATGGGAAACTTCATGAAATTTGTTTATTTGTTAAAAGTAGTTATTTTGAATGGAAATTGTGTATATAATTTAAATATTTCTATTAGAAAATTTAATATTTGAGCCAAAAGAAAGTTTTAAAATACTAATAAATCACATGACTGAAAATGTGATTTCATTAGAATGATGCCATTTATCTGTTCATTAAAATGGATTTAATGATTTATATTTGTATTCTGCCATTGTTTTATTTTTTTTAATATGAAGGAAGAAAATTTTAATTAAGTGTAGTTTTATAACTTGTTTATAAATCAGTTTTTTAATGCTTACATTTTTAAGGAACAATGAGTTTAAATATAAAGTTTTTCCTCTGAAAATATATGGAAACAAGATTTAAGAACTAATCATAATTCACATTTTACTAAGGGATTTATGCGATCCAATTAATCCTAATCTAGCCAAACTTCCTCTAGCGGTTTTATTTTTTGAATAACTGCCAAATTAATAATTATTTTTAATTTTACGCTACGGTGCCACCATCTGTCAGATTAATAATTATTAATTTAAATATAGGCTAAGGTGGCACCATCTATTATTTAATAAGATGGTGAGCACTCTACATAAATTAAAAATAATTATTAATTTGGCAGTTAATTCAAAAATAAAAACCACTAGGGGAAGTTTGGTTAGATTAGGATTATTTAATAAGATTTAAGAAGCTGACATTTAATCAAAACAAGAATAATTGCTTAGAATGTTAGATATGCATAAAAATTAAATACTTTTTAAATTTAATTTTAACTCATATAATTATATTTTTATTCTCATAAATTTTATTGTTTTTTTTTTATGTTTGGCTCTCAACTTTGAAAAATTTTACATAATAATGATACATAATATTTACATAATAATGATATTTATTCAGATTTAATGTTTCTTTATAAAATTTTACATTTCAATATATATTATTTATTGCTTTATACAATAAACAATTTAATCCTATATAATAATTTGTTTATCCTCATTAGTGTCATGTACAACTTTAGATTGAAATATATCAAAGATTATGCAATGAAACTTATCAATTTGGTTTCTATGAGTTGAACTTAGAGTTTTGATTATTAAATATGTTTTTTAAAATACTTGTTCTAAAAAAATAGTAAAAAATTCAAATATCACATAATTTTATAACTTATTTGATAGATGACATGATGTGTCCACCTGAGATGTTTACTTTCTGGTAGATTAAGTTAGATTTTATCTTTAAGATGATAATTATGCATTATTTAATAGTTAAGAAGGATATATAGTAATTAACATAACAGAAAAATCAATAAATTTTACAAACATATTCCATTTTAAATATCTATTTTTTTTTTTACTTAAAAGTGTTTTTTTACTACTTACATAAGTACAGTGATACCTCGGTTCACGAACACAATCCATTCCTTGACCCTGTTCGTGATCCGAAAAGTTCGTAATCCGAATCAATTTTTCCCATTGCAGTTAATGTAAATCCAAATAATACGTTTTTTATCCTAGAAAAAAAAATTTTAACATGTTATGACTTTGTATGGAAATAATACAGAAAGGAATAAATATAACAGTAATATTAGAAGAAAGCATGTTTAACATCACCTTCACTAACACTTTTAACTTTTTTGGAGCCATAATAAGGGATAAATTTAATTAAATAAAAAAAAAACTAAAATATCAACACTTGTTAGGACTCTACTGTACCCATGTGAGCTGGGCGAACTGGATTGCTGCTGGGGGCGAGGCTGTGTGCAGGGTTTTGTGCGCCGCAACTTACGTGCGCTCCATGCACTCCGTGCATGTGTGTTCATGAACTGAAGCATCGTTAGAAGCGAAGCAAAATTCGCAAATGGTGTTCGTAGACCGATTTGTTCGTGAACTGAGACGTTCATAACCCGAGGTATCACTGTACTAAAAGTATTTCTGAAGGTCGTGTGGGTGTCTGCCACGGAGTTCCTTTCTACACCAGGATGTTTTTCTTTTCTTGTATGTGTGCAGTGTTATCTGTTTTATTATTATTATTATTATTATGGTATATCAATATCATAATAAACTCCGAGGCAAAAGTGCAATGTCGGACAAGAGTCAAAACATAGCTGTTACTTGAGATGTTTTAGTTGTATATTAACTAACTGTCTGTGTTGCTGAGAAACTTTTGTTGCATGTATTGAGTAGTGATGCTTTTTGTAGTGTTATGTATGTCATTGCATGTATTGAGTAGTGATGCCTTTTGTAGTGTTATATATGTCTTGGGGTTATTATTATTATTATTATTATTATTATTTTGATTTTTGGAAACTTGCATAAATAGTTTGCTATTTCAATGTTATTTTGCTCGGTAGTAATGATGTTCTGGAAATTTACGTTTTTTTTATCTGGTAATGTTTTTATTGTCTTGATTTTAGAATATCTTAATGCCAGTAATATGTTTTATTTAACCTTTCGTACAATTTTTGATGATAGCAACAAGAACAGGTCCCCTATCCCGTGTAGGGCAATAATTTAATACATGTTACCAAGCAACAGTTCTTTCTAACCTGTAGAAATATCCTCTGTCACCAATCAATGGCTTTTCTAATCTATGTAAACAAACAACCTGGAGAAATATACCAGCTCTCTGTGTAACGTTAGCTGATAACATAATGATAACATTAATGTAGACCAGTTGATAGTGGTCAAAAATGTTTCTTTTGTGTAATAAAAGAATTTTTTCTGCTTAGTGCTTTAGCTCCTTTGTTATTGATAAGCACCCTATTTAAATTGTTATAATTAAATTGTTTTGAGATTTTATATAATATCAAAAATTTAGTATTCCAGGAAAAAAATAGTGTAAATTTCATTAAAAATCTTTTAAAACAACATTAATTGAATGAGGTGCAAGTATAGAAGTGATTATTGATTCTGTTTTAGTTCTAGCACAAGAAAATTTGCAAGCTGCTTCAGAAACAGGAAATATATTTTTCAACAAGACAGGTGTATAATCCATTGATTTGTAGCTATGGTGATGCTTAACAATGTAAAAAGCAAAAACATATTCTGCTATAGAAACTTTATCTTCTAAACTACTACCTTGTTGTACTAAGTAATTAGTCATTTTTCCTGAAGAACTATCTTGTCATATTGCTTTCTTGTGCTTTTCAGTCTCTACATGAGCTTTCAGATCTGCATTACCTTTATTTGACACTGAAATGAATGTACCTGTTTTATACAGTAAACACTCTGCTTCCCAATCATTCCGACCTTTTTTAAAGCAAGGGAAATGTTTAAGATCATCTATATTAAATTTACACTTGCATCTTGGCATCTTTTAAATTAAAAATTCTTTCTCGAGAAAATAAGTTCGTAAAAAGCACTGCACAATGGTTTGAAGTAATAAAAAACAGTGCTGCCAACTGAAAAATTTGAATTAATAGCCAAGAAATAGTCTAATTATTTTGTTTCTGTTTTTCATTGGGTTATCTGGAAACTGTCAGCAGGCAGATGTGCCAAATTCTTTCAAAAAGCCAGACATTCTATTATATTTTTAAAAACTGCCTGGACAGAAATTTATGGCTAAAAAAGTGGACATCTCCAAGAAAAAGAGGACATATGTTAACCCTATATATAGATAAACTAATATACCATTATTTTGTTTGTGGTTTTTATATAATTTTAATTGAATCATTATTTTCTTCCATCACTTTTCATATTAACTTCAGACATATTTCTCATAAGTCAATAATTTAATTACAAATTCCATAATTAGGTAGAAATTTATTGTAATATTTTGTGTACTGATAGGGGACCTCGAAAAAAGTTGAAAATGTCTAATGAACATATGGTCTAAATGACACCATTTTCGAGTTATAACCCTTTAAAGCTAGCCAATCACATACCATCAAGTACACAAAGCATCATGACGTGTTGAAATTGCGTTGCTCTCCTACTGGCTAATAGGTTAGTAAGAAGGTGAGCGATGCAATGTGACTTGTCTTGGCAACACAACGCATCATGATGCTTTGTGTACTTGATGGTGATGGATTTAAAGGATTATAACTCAAGAATGGTGTCATTTTGACCATATGTTCATTAGACATTTTCAACTTGTTTCAAGGTCCCCTATCAGTAGACAAAATAATATGACAAAGTTTTTCTTCACCCTGTATATATACGCTTGGATCCTAATCTTAAACTCTCAAGATGTGCTGCTTTTAAAATAATACAAATAATATAACAAGCACTTTAAGCAAGAACGTAATTTATTATCAGTCAAAATACAGCCATTAATAATATTTAACAGTAATATTTTCAGCTCTGTATGGCCCTCTTCAACAATATCTAGCAAGCATCTCTCTCTCATTTTACATAAACACATGATATAGGTTGTCCCTGTTAGGACATTGTACAAATAAACATTTCTCTCATTATCATGTTGAAGATATAAATATACACATGCTGGTAGAATTCTTTAAAATAAAAACATAAATAAAAGTACAGATTTTGTGAACAGGTACAAATTAAATAAACAAGTTTTCTGTTGCATTCTCTTATATATTACCAACATGTAACTATTTATATTTCAAAGTGATGATGTAGAAAAATATTAGCACAACAGCCTAAAAAAGATAGCCTATATCATGTGTTTATAAAATGAAAGAGACATATTTGTTAGACAAGACTGAAGAGAATCATTGAAACAAAAAACATTATTTGCTAGGCATTATTAGTAACTTTTAATAACAAATTATCTGGAGAAAGTGAAGGGACTTATAGGGAAAATGCTTTAAATTCCTAAGTAGACACAGTAGAAGATCTAAACCTTAATACTAGAAAGACCAAATTATTATTTAATGAAATAATTGTTTTTCAAATTTATTTGAAAAGCAATTATTTCATTTTCAACAAAAAGTATTATTATCAAAATGATAACATTAGTTTGGGTTCCATCTTAGGCTTCAGATTAGCAGAGTTAGTCATTAATGAGAATATCATATGTTGATGACATTCTCATAATATATGATAACAAAATAATAAACTTAGAAAACATTCTAAATAAGATAAATTCAATAGAAAAGATATACAATTTTCCACTGAATCTAAATATAATAATTCAATTAATTTTTTATACAAATATAAAAAAATATATTAAGTTCAGTTTTCCAAAATAGAAAAACAGTAAAACATAAAAAAGTTGAAAACTATCATTCATACTGCCTACTGTACATAAAGAAAAATATATTCATAAATGGACTTACAAGAAATGCTCACACATTAAATCAATCCAACAAAAAAAAAGGAATATTATTAAAAACTAAAGGTTTGTTTTATGGTCTTGTCTTCAGATTAAAAACTAAACTGATTCTAAACCAATACTAATGTAAATTATTAGATAAATGGGAAGAACATTACAATAAAAAATTTAACATTAAATTAAAACAGGATCTTATATTTTTCAAGTTTCCTTACATCAGTGGCATATTCAAATATTTACAAAATAAATTAAAAACAGTGGAAGTCCATCTAGCCTCTACATTCCAAAACAGAATTTAAAAAATCACTTTCAATAAAGGTTTAACTAATACTAAAAATCCTTTAAACACAATATTTATTGCATATGTACAGTTGGTTCCAAAAAAGTGTTTACCTGCTTTGCAGGGGCTGAGCTTACAGGAAGTTGATTGATTATAAAGTCTGTCAATTCAAACCTGCATTGTGGAAACTAAAAATGAATGTGTCCATTCTGATTGAGAATAGGGGTGAAGTATATGACTGAGATGGACAGTGCTTTCAATTGAAAAGACTAATTGCTGCTCACTATTTCAAGCATGGCAGACTTACTAGTTATGAATTGAATAAATAGCACTAATTCATACTAATATCATTTTTTTAAATTTTGAACCTATATAATTATGAATATAATATTTATAGATTCATGTTTTAAATCTCTAATATGCTAATATAATTATACCATATTAGGTTTGTTGCCATATATTATATAAACTATATATATATATTCCCATTGATGAAATATATTTATCTAAATATGATTTTTTTTAAGGTTAAATTCAAAAAGATTTCATATCTAGAGATTGTCAGCAATGTTTATATGAAGTATAATTTATATGTTATGTGAATTTATAATTTATATTATATAAATTATAATTTAAAGTATTTAACAATTACAATATCAAAAGAGACAAATTCTTTTGATATAGTAATTATTAAAAATTACAAATAAATAACAGAATCAGTAATACAAATGTAAATATTTAATTTACAGATTATTATTTATAAATTTAATTATATTGTTTTAAAACTAACACATTTTAAAATATACTGTATACAGCAGATCCCCATATAAAACATTTATAAACTGCAGATTTGTATAACCAAATGAAAAAGTTGTCATGAAAATGAAATAAACATTGTTTGATTTTTATTACAATCAATGAATATTAAACACTTTATCAATAAGAATCTTTTGGAATAATTTTTAATTTTATTACAATCATAAAAAGAGTTATGCATTTTCAAATAAGGGTTCATCCATAAACTACGTCACGCTATTTTGAAACTTTTTTACCCCCTCCCTCCCTTTCGTCATATTTCGTCACTCTATTCTTGACCCCCC
>AYEL01076188.1:0-33450 GCA_000484575.1 Olivierus martensii | reverse complement strand
GCCTGAGCTCAGGTCTTAAACTAAACTCTAACGAAAATATAATTATTTTAAAATAATCTAACAACAACGTAACGTCAAACAAACGAAACGATACCGGAAATCGGAACTTACAACTAAAGTACCGATCAGGTGTTAGGACTAAAACAAACAATGATGTTAGAAAATTATACTAATAAATTAAATAAATTTCCAAACAAGTTAAATAATAAAAACTATAAAATTTATTAGACTCAAAACATTTACAAAAGTGTTAATAAATGCTTTATTGAAACTGTAATAAAGCAACAAGAAATAAACAACGAAACTTATTTAATCCAATTCAAATATCCAAAATCCACAAAAAATAAACCTTAAATACTACTAAATTCTACTACCTTCACCTCCAATACAAACTTCAAACAATCGTCGATCTTTACAAGAACTCAAATTTCACTCGACAATTTTACGTCTGAAATTCAACACCTCTATTGGCTGTTTGGATGCGTCCCTACGTCTGGAAATTCAGCACCTCAATCGGCTTGTCGACTGCGTTGATAAATTGTCACTTTCACCAATTCTACGTCTGGAAATTCAGCACCTCAATAAACTTGTCGATTGCGTCGTTCTTTTATACGACCAAACAACACCTCAAAAACTTGTCGATTGCGTCGCTCTTTTATACTAGAGTGACGAACACTTCCGCACTCGCTCATTTACATACTTATACGTAACAAGTTCAAAAGTTATTAGTTTACAGAGTAAGTCATTTATACTTATAGAAGAAAAAACCACTTGCTTATAATATATCACTTAAGCTATTAGTTCAGAGTCAATACAGCACTACCAGCTAGTATTAAACTGTTTTATTACAGCAAAACGTTTTTGGACCTGTCACCAGTCCCTCATCAGTACAACATTTCCTAAACATATTCTAATTATATAATTTAAAATTTAATTATAATACTGATATTTAATTTTAAAAACGGTTGAAATAATTTTTTAAATTAAAGAAAAAAAAAATAAGTTTGTTTCGAAAATTTAAAGATAAATTTAACAGAACATAATGTGGTTTCATATTTGATAATTAGATTTTTTCCAAAACAAAAAAATAAAATTATTCATTTTTTAATAATAGAAATATAATTAAAAACATTTACCACCGAACAATTAATTAATATAATTATTTATATTCTAAGTATCGAGTGGATTTCTTATAAATAAAAGTTTATCGTATTGAATAATGCTTCCAGCACTGCAACTTTTTTTATATAAAACAACATTATAAGATTGATAATTACAGAACTTATCTATTAAATCGTTACATTAATTAAAGAGTAATTATAATATATAGATTAAAATTACTTTTCGCAGTAAGTTTTTACAAAATTATACATTAAAAATATCACTTCTAAAGTGGGATCTCTCGTTTCAAATCTGTTGTGAAATTATTTAAAGTTATATAACAGCATTTTTAGCCGAAAAATTTAATCAGAAATTCGAGAAAACGTAAGAACCATTCAAAATTTCAAAAATAATCAAAATAAGACCCAAATTAAAACAAACAACACGAAAACTACCAATCAAAATCTTCGAAACATTTTATTGGTACATCCCCTTAATTGATACGTGAGCACGTGCTGTTGTTTACTTAGCGACTATTGCCACGGTCGAGTCAATCTTCCGCCAGGTGTCTCCGCGAGAGGTGATGGCGCCTTCACCAGAACTAGTGGGCCACCGAGGGGTCAACATGCCGACCTACGTCCTTCTCCCCGACCAGTTGTACGGGGACGTATTACGTTATGGTGAAGACGTAACGGATTGTCAACGCGAATTGCGTAAGATACGCGAAAACATACGTGCCTTACGGAAATTAAGGAATTATACCTATAAGCCTAACGGGACAATGAGGCAAGCGTCGGTGGAAGATGTTAGGGTTACAAGAAATCGTCCAGAAAAAGGATGGTATTTAGTGCCAAAACTCAGTAACTTGTGGAAAAAGTATCGTTGCGATTCGGCAATTATACAAGGTAAGTAAAAAATTATCATAAATTTAACGTAAATCGAAGAAAAGTGTCATTATTGTAGCAGACGACAACCGCTTCGGAGCAGACGATAGCCAATCATAGCAATTTCGTCTATTTTTCAAAATTCTTCCTGTTTTTAAATTATAAATCGTGATGTTCGGTAATAATTCTCGCAGATTAATGCAATTTAAGAAAAATTAGATAATAAAATTGGACAATTATCCCAAAAATTTAATTCATTTTATAATAGAAAACGTTGATTAAAAATTCCGCTAGGGTATTTAGTCTGAGGAAAAGATACGGCATATAAAAAAGGAAATTATGTCTCCAGGAGTTAATAAGGCAATTACACCCTCTTCGCAAACAAACGGAAGATCTATTACGAGCTATAAATATTTATTAGCCTATTCAAATAGATAACTCTGTATCGATGGGATTTTTTCTGTTCGTGACCTTTTTTCCATACCGCTTTTCCTATTGACCGCTATCTTCGCCGTCGGAAGATAATGGGCACGGAGCATGCGTGATGATAATCGGCGGGGGAAGATCACGTTCCACAATCTTTTATTATAGGTTTGGTGTTGATAACGGATGTCAAGGTGGAGTAACATATATCCACGATTTTCTCATCACCGTTCGATGGTTAGAAAATTCGTACATCCCCTCTTAACCTCTACAGTAAACCTTAAAGGAAGAAAAAGTTTTTATGCTTGGTACAAGCAGATATTGACCCACCTACAACCTTAGTATGTGACGGAATTTTTCCCCGGGGCTGGATGTAAAAAAAGATACACGAAAATCGCATCCAAGTGGGATTCGGCCCCTGTACATAAGTCTTCCTTACGTTGCATACGGTGAAGCATTATGAGCAGGCGTATGTTCGACTATTCTTCTGATAGTGTACTTGAGATTTTGTATATATGTTTTTTCTTTAATATATGTTTATTGTTTTTATGATTTCTTTTTTATTTTTACTATGAAGGCCCCGGTTTGGGAGGGGGAGGGGGTGCGAGGTGAAAGGCGACGTCACGACTCGCGCCACAAAACTTGACCTTATGGGTGAGGTATGGAGGTGCAGATAAAACCGCACGCCACTACATGTAATAGGACGAGACCAGAACCACATAATTGTCTGAAGTTGATAACCACTTGTTTGGTACGTGACCTTTGTAGACGTACGGACGTGATCGTTGCTCGATCGCTACATGCATTTCGGTAAAATAATAATAATAAATATTGCTGGTCGATACATTCTTGTAAAAGGTGACAGCATCCAAGATTCAAAGGATATAAGCGTAAGATGAATTCAAATATTTCATAATTCACCAACGTCGATTATCATGTCAAACATAGTTGAACCAGTAACCTACGACATGTAGAGCACAATCCTGAAGAGATGTGAACTTGAAAGATGAAATTAGGTACTTCTAACTAGTTAGTCTATTGAAATAATTATCAATAGGACTAGTTTCAAATACACAATGCGCATTTTAATCATAAATCGAATTCGAACCCGTGAAATATAGTGACAAGGTCTAATGTTAAGAGAGGGGAGAGGGTCACTCAACTTGGTAAAAACATATGTCTCGGAAGATTCCATTTATTTAGATGACATTGATGGATGAAGTGTAATTGCTTTCTCATTCATTCGATGAATTAAGGAAATTATTCTTCTCTTTTTACACGACATCAATTGAGATGTGCACTTTTTAATGAGGAATTTCTTTGTAATTCCTCATTTTCAAAGATGTTAACTTCGTTTCTACTTACGGAGAAAATTTAACATCTCCTATCTGTTCTTCAAGAAAGTAGCTAACAGGCAACATTCTTAACCTAAAACTTAATTTTCAGTTAATACACGTCTAGACGCGCTGTCGGTTTTGTTTAATTTGCTTGGCCATCGTGTTCTTAGGTGTCAGATACAAAGTGACAACTTGTATCACTCTGTGTCTAGCTAGACATGTGACATCCAGTCATGATGCATTTAGTTACGTATTTTTTATTTTTATTTTTACATCTCATATTACATATTTGTTGAAAATCAAGTGTATACAGTACGTTATAGCTTTTAAATATTGCAGTTATAGCATATACATTTTAATTCAATTCAAAGTACTTAAATTTAAAACAAATATATTTTAAAGAAATAGAATACAGTAATGAATCTGTAAACAAAATTTCGTGTAGTTTTAAAATATAGAATTTGTCTTTTCATTCATTCTTTTCTTGTCTGTTAAAAAAATTGAAATTATAGTGATTTTATATAATCTAGAATTAACAGTTTTCATGAAAAATATCTTTATGGCCATAGATGCAGTCACCACAACTTTCTATGGTCATAGTTGTTCAGATTTCTATAATTTCACTATAAATAAATTTACGATATATACAGACAACATTCGTGGAAGTAGAAATTCCCGAATACTTTTGTGGAAGTAGAAACTCCCGAATAATCATTTTGATTTTATTATACTGTCTTTACTTAATACGCATTCTTCATTATTGCCTCGTACTTAACATTAAACATGGATTTAGAGGTCTTATTCTAAAATCTAGGAAACAATGCGAACAAGTGAGAAACCGTATGAAAATGTTAATAAAACAAAAATTTATACAGACACTAATTAAAAATTACTACATAAGGAAGATAAAACTGTATTTATAACTTAAATTTTATAATTCATTCACGAATACCTGAATTCATCTATGTTGGATGGTTGAGATATTTTTATAATTGGATTTTTTATTGTTTATAATAACATGAACAAATACTAGTATTATATCAATAACCCATATTTTATTTTAGAATACTGTATTATAAATAATTATTTGAGGTCAACCAGATTTTTACCTGATAAAAAATTACTAATATAGATGCTTTGATAGTTTAAAAGTAAAGAATATGAAATTTAGAAAGAACGAATCTCAAACATAATCAATCAAAATATTTGCAGTTGGGAAGAGGATTTCATAAAAAAAAGAAAATCAAAATATTTGAGATAGAAAATATTGTGTTGGTGATCGCACTTGAGAATCGCTAATTTCTAGATTATTTAACTCACGATTTATATAATAGCTATTCAGAGAGTTGTTTTAATTTATATTAATAATAACATATAATTCACAATTAAATTTGTAATCATAATTAGTATAGAATTTATATTTAATATTGAATCGACATAAATCTCCAATTCAAAATCATATTATTATTTTTGTTTTTTAAAAAGCTATCAGCATGAACAAAACTTCCGTTTTAGTTTATTGACCTATGTAGATAAATCATGTTTTCAATATAATAATGCAGATAATCACGTTTTTTCTACGAAAAACATGATTTATCTATATTGACATCACGATTATCTTGTAAATTTATGAGATACTAAACACTGAGGGTACGAAAAATATTCGAAATTTAAATGAGTCAAAATAAGTGAGATATTAAAAATCTAACAATGATTAATTTTACAAGTACAGTAGTTATTATTATTGAAAAAAACAACAAGTATTCGACAAAAATAAAAGATAAAAATTGTGAATAGTAGCGCCATCTAGAGCCAAATTATTTAAATTAAAAGAAATTGTTTAATTAAATATAATTTTTTAAACGATAATAAATATTTAATACATGTAACTAAAAATACTGTGTAAAATTTATTTTAGGAAAGAAATAAGATTGACTTCTGGTTTCTCGCCTTGCAATAAAACTTCACCATAAACTTTCTCATGCCAGTTTATCCAAACAAAAAGAAAATTATATTAGATAAAGAATGCACATTAGGCTTTGTCTCTCCGGAGATAATATTATTATGCGTGTTTTATTTAGAGAACGAAACAAACACGATCTGCAAGAGTAGTAAATGACGGGGAAGATTTTTCTGTAAGAAAACAAGTCACGTTCATCATTACTTTTTCGATCTAACGGATTGATAATAAAATTATCTTAAATACTTCAATAAATTTAGCTATTAACAAAAACAATGCGCCGATCACGACGGATCGAATAAGATATAAAACGGTTTACTTGAATTTTTCTGTCTGAGGTGACAAAAATCCTTCTAAAATGTTTATAATCTTAGTTGAGTTTGAAAATCAATCATGCTACTTGATATGACACGGACAGCGAATATCTACACGTTTCTTTCGGTATCTAATGGCCACTTCACGACATAAATATCCACAAGTGATGTTTTTTTCCAGATTTAAAAAAAAAGGAAATTCAGAAAATGTAGCGATTACAAAAATTGTGCAGTACATATTAAAAAAAAAAGATTTAACTATGATAGACTCCATTCCATTAGCAATTTATTATGTTAACTAATTACAGTATTTCTAAAATTAAAAAAAAAATTAAAATAAATTTAATATTTCCTTTAAATTAAAATTATGTACTGTACTTTAGCATTTTACCATCATACGAACTATCGTTTAAACTGTCATTATATGACAGTTTAAACGATAGTTCGTATTAAAATGTAAAGACATTAACATTAGTGAGGTTAATATATTATAAGTTGTATAACCACGTTTATTAATCATATATTCAAAAAATTTTACTTCCTGCCTACGTTGTGCTGCCATCTATCGTTGAATTATACACTTTCGCAGTTTTAAATTATTCGATTAATTCAAAAATTAGATTAGATCCTTAATTTTATCTGTTAGATAATTTGTTAATTCTTCTGCAGTTTCGTTACTGATTAAGAGATGGTTTAATTGAAAGAAATGCATTAACGCCACGTCATTTTCTTGGTAACAATAAAGCCACTAGACAAAGTCGCTTTCAGCTTTCGTAGGGAGAAACATAAAAGAGAAAAGAAACGTTTTTAGCTTTTCTGTCTGCACGTTGACCCAACATGCTAATCCATCACAAGTTCCTCCCTTATGCCGCCCACTCTCACGTCTACAACATGTGCAGGTTAAGGGTCAAAGGTCGTGGGAAATGTAATTCTCTTGAAATAACTCTTTGTTATATTCGTCGTACTGTACTGACCAATTTGCTTCGCCATCTTCTGATTTCTTTCCAGCAAAAGATTATTATTGGTTAGTTCGAATTAGCAATACTAGATGGCGTGTAAGCATTAAAGGGTTTGAGAGGTCATTTAGTTTCAGGTAGTATCGTTTCGAAGACAAGGGGAAGTAAAATATTTTAAGCGTTAAGATAAGATTAGTAATGTGTCGAGATTAGTTTTAAAACTTGTCTTGATATATTTTGTAACAAATTGTAATCATTTTTAATTAATTTAACAGAATTTATTACACAAATTGCTGAATATGTACTAAATTAATGAAACTAATTCTCATTGTTGATGTTAACTGAGATCATTAGATTTTTACAGAATTGTTTGTAAGTTTCATTAGTCTGTATAAAAGTATCTTTGAATTAATGATAATTTGATAATTCAACATGAATTTATTAATTAAATACTAAAGAAATAAATTTAAAAAATATGATTTACTATGCACCAAAATCCATCAGGAAAGATTACAAAAGCAAAAATAATAATAAGAAGAGTTTGCAGGTGCAGAAAAGGCCAAAGAGGTCGCCTGTACAAAAACTGTAAAGATCAGTAAACACATTCATTTCTTCCTGCTTGAATTTTTTTCTTCTTCGTCCAAATTATATTCAGATATATAGACGGGCAATATAAAGCAAAACCAGTTTGACCAGATAACTGAGTAATGTACATACAGATGGCGCTGATTTGAATAGAACATCACACCGCCCCCAACTCTTTAATGATGGTGTAGAAGTCCTGCCATGTTTTAGTTTGTCGATTTTTCGTGATGAGGACAAAAGCCTTTGCTTATTACTTAATGATGGCAATTAATTTTTACCGTCGAAAGTTCTGTAAAGGTTTCCTCGTCTGATGTATATGTTAGATAATTTTAAACTTCATTTCCATCGTCCTATTTTTTGAAAATCATGTCACGAATATATCGTATCTGGATCGCAATCGGGACGGTCCGACTCAGATTGGACAGTCATGATTTCTATAACTGTAAAAACAACAGACACACTCAAGCTTAAGTTATTTACAAAAATCCGAATTTAGAACATAATATTATATTTTAAAAATAGTTTTATAAAAGTTAACTTGATGTAATAAGTATTTAGTCTAGGAAGATCAACGAAAGAATTGAATGAATACAGTACTGGCAAGTTAATCATCATCAAGAACCAAGCATTTCGCTTAAGGGGGATTTTATTTTATAAACTAGCTATATTTTATTTAGAAAATACAACGTGTTAAACGAAAATACATGGATACTTAACTAATTGTAAAATTTTAGATATTACATACAGTATATTTATTATGCAACACTATTGAAAAACATGTTTAGAAGCATGCAAACATACTTTTAAACGCTCTTTTTTAGTTTTTCTAATGTAAATAAAACAGTATAAATCTGAACCACTTTAACTGAGATTTATTGGGAAATAAGACACATAAACTAAAACTAAAATTATCAATGATACAATCTATGTAAAGAAGAGTGAAGGTTTAGAAAGACGATTCAAGGTCAGGTCGCTCAACATCAACAAAGACCACCGCAGTTTTATGGTAGAAACTAAACATCACCCATGAACAGATGAACATGAAAAAAATGCAGACGTAATATTCGAGAAGCAAAAAGTTATTATTTATCATGCTTATTCTTTTGATGCATTCCTTGTGATTATTTTTATTTCTCCGAATTTAAATGCATTTTGTGAAGTAATTTTAATCTTTTGAAACTTCATGATGATAAACTTGCAATATTTGAAAAGTTAGCTTCAATAATATTTTTACCATATTTTTATGGATTTTATTTGAAAAATTTTACTCTGTTATTTTATTAATTTGTAATTAAAACAGAAAAATTATATAGAATTGCTTTAGGTAAATTTATAAATAATGCAAACAAAAAAAGCTGTACGCAGAGTTCCTCTTCGACTAAAGCAATTTTATAGAGCAAGTATGAGAGTAAAGATTGTAATTTACTTTCCTTTTTTTTCCATTGAGCTTGGTAGAGAATTATAGATGAAACTCCGTATAAACTATGAAGTCCCTTCATTCTGGCGCACTTCCCTATGCCACAGAATGGAAGCGACCCTTACCTGTAACGGTCTCGCCAGTGGTTGGACAAGAGTTGCTGCTACCGACTTCGTCCTCTCCCCCTCATGGCCGCGAGACGTAGATGAATACGAGTTATCGTGATGAGAAGTTCCTGGCTTCTTTCTCCACTTCGTTTGAGATCACAAACCATGATTGGGCAACGTTAAAGCGCGCGTTACTCAACACCCTTAGTGGTAATGGCAACACTCGGCCTCTCCAAAATCTTCATACTCGATAAGTACTTCACCGAATTACAGAAGTTCTGGGAGACGGAGAGAAAATTGCAAGGTAAGTTACCTGCAATTACTTACCTCTAAAATCACCCATCCTCCCTCTGATCACGTGATTTGGAATATATCTTGCGCTTTTAAAGAAGGTTTTTGAAACGTTTTACTACCACCCTTAGGATTTTTATGAGTCACGTAAACTATGTTGCGGTTGCGGATGCGATTTATGGTAGTGGTCAGTCACGTTTGTCTGTAACAAGATCCGGATTCTGTAAGAAAAGACTAAACTCTGGAATCGGATTACTGCATCGCGTCTGAAGTTGTGGTAGCAGAACCGAATAGTATATACAGAATTAGTGTTGTTGGAATTCAATCTGACGTCAGTGCCACTGACTTAACGTCAGAATCGTTGGAATGTATACGTTCAATGCGTCCCGATGCGTTAACGCCGTTCTTATCTAACTTCTAAAGAACCGTCTTCCCTCCCTTTCGAGAGAGGTCAGAGATTGTACAGAGCCGGGACGTCAGAGAGGGAACGAAAACTAGAAACCTGCCATACGAGTTTTGCCGTCTCATGCAGGGTGCTGAGCGCTGTGTTGACACGATGCGATTGTTGATGTTTGACCAAAAGGAATAATTCCTCTTAACGCTGCTTTTACTGTTTAACGTCATGTTGCGAAAGTTGCTGTAGTCTCGCTAGTCGAAACTAGGAAAGGTTGTTCAACTCTTTTTTGGACAACACGCGTTATGTCACGCGTCTTCGTGACTGTAGTGGCGGACCAAGAGTTTGCCGTTTTCGTGTCTTTATCTTATCGAGATGTTGACGGGACCAACCCCTTCGCCCTGCTTTTTCCATTATACTGTTTAATGAAAAATATACTGTAACTTTAAATTGTAAACTATGGATATTAATATTCACGCCTCTAGCTATAAAACTTTAAATACTTTGCATTCCATAGCACAATATATTTGCTACAGAATGCGTATTGTTAAAAACTTTACAATAAATTGATATGTAATATTCTAAAATATATATCAATGATTAAAATACAGATCCTATATTATTGTTTTGTTTAATTTTAAAATGAACTGACATTTTATTTATGAAATTTATAAAAAATACACTTAGAATGTGAATGTATTTTCTATCATTTTAGCATCTGCAAGATTTACCGATAATCGGAAACAGGATTTTAATGCCAAAAGAAAAACAGTAATCTATAGTTTACAATTATAAACTAGTTTAGTTTAATGAATTGTAACTTATATAAACGTATCATATATAAACTTAGAGTAGGTGCGGATATATAAACGAGCACTTTTCTCGGTTTTCTTACCATTACAGAAAATAAACAATACTTAAATCTGTCAATTCTTCTGTCATAAACTTGTATAAAGTGCGACCAACAGAATCCAGATGCATTCTTTGAAGTGCCTCTGAAAGAGAAAAAATTAATCTTTATTCAGAAATCTGTAACTTTCGCATCAAGACCGGATATTGCAATATAATATGGCTATCGTCACGATCACAATTGTTGCAAATTCACAAACATACATTAAGCGAATTATTTGCAGTAATGTTGTAAAAATCTCATAAGCAAAGAAAACGTGACATTGCAGCATTAATTCTTGGCCTTGAATGAAAAATTCCTAGGTCTTTTCATCTCTACCAAAATTTTGTTTTGATTTTTCTCTTGATTTTTCATAATAATAATGAAACTGTTGTGGGATAAAATCCGATTTTTAAGAATTTACATTTAAACATAATATCTTTTTCGTACTTCTTTCAATAAATTTTAATTTGTCATTTAAAAGTTGTTTATTGAGCTACAGCATAGATATGGAGCGACATCATCATTTTTCTCTCTTAATGGAGCGAATAAAAATATATAAAAAAACGACGCGTGCATTTTTTTAAGAAACAAGAATATCTTGGTAAGCCCCAATTAAATCCAATCAGTTTAGCTGATGGAAAAAAAGCCCCAGGATACGCACCTGTGAAAAATTTAGACTTAAGGTGGGGAGCTGTATTCATCCCTCCAGATGAGCTATCGTATTACAAAAACAGGAATTCAAATTGCGATATACGATTGGCTAAATCATGAATGAAAATTTTCGAACAATTAAAATATGTATGTTTGTGTTTGCAATGATGGTTGTAAAATGCTGAGAGTTTCCTCCTTTTTTGTTTTGTTTTTCTTTTTTGCAGATGCCTCATCATCAAACGAAGCTGTCCATCTGCAACAACGTCTGCGCAGTCTCAGTTCGGAGTTGGTGACACTAAGAAACCGGCTTCACGTGACTAGTGTTGGAGCAGCGCCCGCACCCCTCAATGGTCAGACACTTGCCGCTTATCAGCAGGGTGGGTTCATTGATGCGCTTTTTTTCGTAAACTATTAAAATTTTTTAAAGTGATCAAACGGGGGAAGTCTCTAACTTTGGTTTTCCTCACTATTTTCATGATACAGAAGAGATTGAATGAAGTAGAAGGAATTTTTCGTTGAATATGTTGAATGAATGAGGGAGAACTAGACTCGCGTTCCTCAAGTCATTCCTTCCCTCCTCTCTTCACTATTTACAGCCCTGAGTTACCCTCGGGCATTCTTAGGTAAGGAGAGGAGGAAAAAAAAAATGAATTTCAAATAGAAAAAGATAGACTTCTAAGATGTAGGACATAAACAATATTTTGGACTAATCCTTTAATGGATCAGAAAAATTTCCAACTTGTTTAGTCAAAAACTTTTAAAATTTATCGAAAGATAATTTGCATTTTTTATAAGTGAAATTTCTACTATACCTGATATCATCAAAGTACTATCACCCTGAGTTTTTATTTTTATTTTTTTTAGTCTTTTGCTCTCTGAACCCATAGCATTCCTTACATGTTGCATGCAGGTCGGAGACAGGACCTCAAAAAACATTGACTCGAACATCATTAATCTTGACTAAGATCGTGTACTCTCTCCGGCTTCTCCCTCGGGAAATATCTTTCAGGTATACCGAGATAAATGTAGTCAAATGGAGCAAAAATTTTTCTACAAATAACAATATAAAAAGTTATTCAAATTCGATTTTTGATTCCTTAAAATTTTTGAAAAAAATATTAAATATTTTCAAATGGAGCAAAAATTTTTCTACAAATAACAATATAAAAAGTTATTCAAATTCGATTTTTGAAAAAGTTATTCAAATTCCTTAAAATTTTTGAAAAAAATATTAAATATTTTCATTAATGTCAAATAAGAAAGTAATTGGGAATGTTTTAAATTACCTGAAATTTTGATATTTGGAGTTAAAAAACTTTCGAAGAAGATTTAATACGTAAAGATGATATAGTTTATTCACTCTTTAAGTATTTAAATTCAAAAATACTGTACATTTTAATGTAACAGATACATTTTAATACATTTAAAACCTTTTTGAAGTTTAAAGAAACAATTAAGAATAAATTTTCTGAATATTTTTAGATGTTTCATAGTATCGTTTGACTGTTTATTGAAAGTTATGTACATAAATCTGTAGGCTTTAAATATTTTTAATGTGTTTTCTGCACTCTTATTTGAAGATTATCAGAATAATTTAGATTTAAAATATAAATAATTGCCGAAGGAAACAGTAGAATATAAATATATTCTCAACTATATATTTTGCAGCTGAACTATGTAAAACCCCAGCTGGTGGCATGATTCGACAGTCCGTTTGTGCTGAAGTTCAAGATTTAATTCACCTTCCCGGGCCACTGACTGAGGACGCTGTCCTACGTACCTTACATGCTAGGTTCTTCAATCAGGAATATTTTGTAAGTGCTGCACTGTAAATTATTAAAAACGCGTTCGATTAATTATAATCTGGGAACATTTTCTAAGTTGTAAATAATAAAGATGAGTATGCACAGAGAAGATTCGGTGATTAATGATGTATACATTTATGAACGGCCAATAACCGGTCGATTGCATATTCTGCAGCTAGCAGACATGATCGTCAGCGACAACTGGACGTTGACATAAGATGATGATGTTACCCTAAAGGGCCTGCAGAACGAAAGGTGTATTTCTAATGACATACTGCGTTCTATCGAGGTGGTCATAATGATGCACAGTCGATTTCATTATGTTTATAATGGATGGAACTGTTGTTCTCTTTTTAAATAGCTACTATATTCATAATGTTGCAATTATCAAATATTTTGTTATTTATAAAACTCAATTTTTTTCATCTAAAATATGTTATTTTATCTTTTACATAAATTGTTTAAGAAAAAAAAAAAAACAGATTAAGTGATATAATTTAAATTAGAGAATATTCGAATTGAAAATCAATGAATGTCTAATTTTTTCTTTTTAGACGAACGTTGGTCCAATATTATTATCCATAAATCCTTATCAGGACGTTAGTAACCCATTAACGTTGAGCAGCGCCCATGCTGCTTCTCGGTGTCCTCAGCTACAAAGAGTGGTCCATGAAGCCGTGAGGCAACAAACTGAAACAGGATATCCTCAAGCAGTTATTCTTAGGTGAGTAGTTTTCATACTTTAAATCTAATATTCTTTAATATATACTGTATTGCATTACTTAATATCCATTATTACAATAGTCTGATCCTAATTAATTATTATTCTTTACTAGTGGAGAGAGTGGAAGTGGGAAAACATATTCTTCCATGCTGCTATTGCGTCAACTATTCGATGTAGCGGGTGGCGGACCAGAAACAGATGCTTTCAAACATCTAGCTGCGGCATTTACTGTGCTCAGGTCTCTAGGAAGTGCAAAGACTTCGTCCAATTCACAATCTAGTCGAGTAGTGAGTATTATTTTACTTAAAATCCCAAAAATAATAGTTATTGAATAATTTCTTATAATTTTATTTTATATTTAGTTTAAAAATATATATATATATGTATTACATTTGTTTCTTCTGTGAAGGAACACTAGTTTCGCGAACTAGCAGGACAAGATCTTCAGCATTCCTGACGAACTCTCTCTCTCTCCTTTCTTGACTTTAATGTTCAATTGTCAGAAACAGAATTATTGATATCAAGTGCGCAGTTTTTATTTTTCATTCCATTCATTCATTAATAGGTCGTAGCTCTTATATATAACAATAGAAGGACTGTTCTCCAAAAGCATCTTGCTGTGCACCTGTTTGGTGCGGACCCATTTATATTTATTGAACAGGAGATTTTAGCATAGAACAGTTTTTTATGCTTATTTATGGAAACTAATTAAGAGAAGCATGATCTAACTGGAATGTACTTTGTCTTTCCGAATCAGTATATATCATTCCGATTTAAGAGCTATTTTTTGTTATAGCATTTGGTGCTTTAGAAATGTTCGCACCTTTAATTAAAATAGCTATAAAAACATTAAGATCCAGTCTTAATTTTGACTAATCTAAAGACCTTTAAGTAATCTGAGTTGAAGAGCAGTAGTTTTCCACCCGAAAGACTAGAGTCAAATCCCAAATTCCACTCCTCATTTTTTCACCTGAGGCGATCTGTTCCCAGCCCGTTGATCCCATCATTCATTGCATCAGCTTATAACTGGCCCGCCATCTTATATCTCTCGGGCAGATTCAGAAACGTAAACATGAAAATAACCTAACTTAACCTAAGGACATTTTGGGGTTAGATTAAATCATCCTGCATACTGCCCGGCCGACAAACTTTTTTATAAAATTGCAAAAATTATTTTTGAATTAACATTTTTACAATTAAAAGGAAAATGTATATATATATAGAAACATTTCTGTTTATAAACTGTTCTTTGATGGCTATAAATAGCCTACTGCGGGAGGACGGCTTCTTTGGAGGAAAACTCCACTGGAAGTCTGTCAGCGGGAGTGACAGATAGAAAACGAACAATGTAGGTGGGCCCAGATATTTCAAGGAAATATAACACTTTCGCGAGCATTGAAAAATTACGAAAGCTTCTCCGTAATACATCAACTGAATATGTTTAATAAAAGTTTTATTTTAAATAATTCTGCTGTGTAATATTAGAGAAAAAATAATTAAATATTAATAAGACTATATAATTTTATTATATAATCTTTATTTGTTTGATTTTAAGAAATTTTTATGAAGTTGAGATATTTATTAACTTTTACCTGCACTACGTATTTATTGTTTAACTGTTGCAGTTAAATAAATATTTATATATTTGAATTCAGTAAAAATACAATAGAAACACTGTAGAATATGAGCAATTAATGAATTAATAGTGTACATATTATAATAATATTAATTTTTGCATAAATATGATGTTTTCCCCCGATAATTAATTTAATTTAATTTATTTATTTTTACTTTATTTCATGAGAATTCCAAGAATGATAGAATATGTTTGATACAAATTGTAATTTTTTGTGTATGTATCGAACAGGAGCGGAATCAACTAAGCCTAATATAAAAGTTTCAACATGCAAAATAATCTCTAGTTATCTAGTAGTTCCGGTTAAGCGTACAGGTTTGTAGTGGAGCAGCATAAGTTTTAAAAAATCAGCAGGGGTGTGGTTGCTATCCGCCTGCGGGGGTGGCTGGGACGAGGTCACTGTCCCCCGGCTTATTTCAAGGTGTTGTTTTTGTAATTCTTCAACCTGGGGTGGCTAGTGCACAATACGTGATGGCCGGTTATAAACAAATTAACTACCAGTCTGTATTTACCTGGCCGTCGCTCGAGGTGTAGCATTTTAGGTTACGCATCCGTGACGGACATAAGAAATGTTTGCTTAACCGACCAACAATCGTCTGCAATTTTGTCAACTGGCGAAGGGAACGATCGACCTTTGCGTTCTGAAACTTTTCTCCTTGACCTTCACTGTCTTGTTGATTTTCCCTTCTTATTGTTCTGTTCTCAAATGCTAAACATAAGCAAGATTTTTTTAATTTAAAAAATATTTTAAGTAGAATCGTTTTTATGTAATCGATCAATCCAAAAATCTATCTGATGGATGATAATATACAATATAATACGATTATACGAAACCCATCGCATAAATGAACAATTGATCTGATTCATAAAATTCAAAGGAAATCAATATTAATAGATAGTTTTCCTTTACATTTTGACTTACTCTATGAAATATAAATAATAAGAATTTAAATTCTTTTGGAAGAAATGCTTATTTCATTTCTTTCAAATTGCTTTATTATAATATTTTAAGTTTTAAACTTCGGAATTTTGTTACATTAACTAGAATAAATTATATTGCATATAGATATTTTTTATGAATATTTGTTTGCTATAAATTATATTTATAGTTCTTAATTTAATAATAATAATATTATTATTTATATATAATCTTAAATTGCATAAATACATAGACTTAATTGACATAATATATCAATATAAACTGTACTTAATTTAAGTATTAACATTCAAGAAAAGTCTTTGTACTTTAAAGCATCCTAAACAATTCTTTGGATAATTCATATTTATATATTATTATTATTCACAGTGATAATGATGTATAAAAAAGTTTATCTTGTTTAAGTGTTAGTCTATTATTATTTATATGCTAACTTATATATGTATAACATAAAAAGGAATAGCTTGGGGGCAATAACATGCTATTCCACAAAATACTTCAACATAATTTATAAAATATAATGCCAGGAATTTATGATTCATAGAGTCACACTTTCAGTGAATTATTTCTTAAGAGTCTAAACTAGGGGTGGGCAACCTCCGGCCCGCGGGCCACATTATTTTATTATATCTAATACCAACGCTATGTATACTTACATATCTGTACCTTCTCTTTTTTAAATAAATACTATTATTATCGATTGTTTTTGTTTTGGCCCGTGCCCATCATAAATTTTTCTATGCGGCCCCCCTACAAAAAAAAGGTTGCCTACTCCGCATTTATTAAAAGAAAATACTGTAATATCTGTTTATTATTTTGATTGAATTATGGATTTTTATTTTGTGGCATAGATGTTACTGCCCAAACCATATATATTTATTTATTTCTTATATGACTTATTTTTTTCTTATATTTTTATATTTTTTATTTTTTGCGAAATTAACTGCCCAAACCATATATATTTATTTATTTCTTATATGACTTATTTTTTTCTTATATTTTTTATTTTTTGCGAAATTGTGAAGATACTGTGTTTCGTTTTCAGTATTAGGTTACTTTTGTAATAACATATGTATTTAAATACGATATGGAAAAAGTTCGTATAATTTTCATATTGTTTTTCATTGAACTCTTAACCAGTTACCAGGAAAAAGAGAAATGTGTTTTCAGAAGTATAACATTAACATACCATAGCACCAGAATTCGTAGGCTATGTTCCAACGAAAGACTGTGCAGTAATATCACTCCGAGTGATGTCATGTCGTAAAAAGTGAGGAGGGTATCATGCCTTGTTTCTTGAGGCAAGTCGGCAATCATGCATCGGTCACTAGCGAATTGAAAAAAAAAAATTGCCGGTTCGCCACATCAGATTGAGAAGCTCAGTCCCCAAAGTGGGGTGTGCACACCCGTAGGGACGCATAAAAAATTTTTAAGGGTATACGTTTTTTGTTCGTCATAATTCATGTTTGTTGTATAGGATGCGTGCTATTATTCTTTACTGATAAAGGAAATGCGCAATTAAAAAAGTTTGGTGACCACTGCTCTAGAGTTTAAAATTGTTTAAATTTTTTTCTTTTTTAACTACATTATTATTAGTTACAGCATACCAGTATCTTTATATAATTTATTTTTTTGGGTCGCGTTAATGTCCATTAGAAGTTAACGATTGGTGATAATATGTAAGCATAACTTGTTTTGTATTTTCTAATATTATGGAACATCTATGCTAATCTCTGTATAAACTGCATCTTAAAACTTACGATTTACAACGATTCTTTCGATTAAAAAGTTGAATGATAATTGAAACAGCATTTATAGAAAGAATTTAAAAATTTGATTTAAAAACATGTTGAAGAGATAATTATTAAGACCTATTTTTGTATCTAGAGACTAAGAGTGTATTGATGATCAGTCCTATGTCACCTTAATTTTATAATTTGATCTAATTTAATAGACGTAATAAATTAAGTCTTCAACATTATGCTTTATATTATGCTTATTTTGTTTCTTTCAAATCAATTATTTTATTCAATTTCAGTTTTTATTCTTAAAATAAGTTAGTAATTTAAGCTTCGAAAATTTTTCGTTGTCAAATATCAATGTTCCAATAGAAAATATTGTACGTGTTATACTGTATATGGATTTTCTTCTGGAATACAATATTTTATTTTGTTTTCATTAGTGTATTAAATTATACGATGTAGGTATTTTAAAAGGATAATGTAATGAATTTGATAAGTACTATATTATATTTTGAATATTTTGAAAATATGCTATATGAAATGATGCATTACAATACGATCAGTACATTAATATGAAGATTTAAGTTTTTTAAATTATAAATTAAGCATTAATATGAGTAGTTCATTATGCTTTATTATATTATCAAAAGATATGCCTATATCTGGAGACATCATTTTTTTTCCTGTCAAACTAAGGAACTCCACCCCTTCGAAGCTTGCTACACTTGTTCGACCAATCCCTTTTCGCTCGCTCTGCAAAAAATGGAAATTTAGAAACGAATTCAAAATTAGTTGTTTTAAATTCATAATTGTTTCATCTTTTGACTTTGCACCGTAAATTTGCTGATTAACAGCATGTCGATTGCTAGTTTTGCAGGAAATAACAGAGTTCCTTAATCCCCGATCATATTTACTCATTTTTATCTGACCGGATTAGTAACAGTTGTGTTTAGATCCGAGATTTTTCGGACGCAAATGTCAAAGTATTACAATATTATATAATCTATATACAGTGTATAAAATGCTTACAGGCTTTGTATGTGAGTATGTATATATCTGTCCGAAAGAATTTAAATTCTTATTTATGATCTAAAAAGCTGAAATTTGGAGATATTAAAGAGGGACAACTGAACTGGTTCGGAAAAAATATAGCAACCGAAATTTCATCCTAAAAGAATAGAAAAGAGGGAAGCTAAATTTCCAATGTTTATTTTAAGGCTTAAAAATCGTTATTTCTCGATTATTGGAATGTTTCATGCTGAGAAAAATATTCCTTCACATATTGATTGAAAAAATTTATACTCAAAAGAGGTCACAAAAGTAGCCAAAATCATTATATGGGGGTTTTTGAGGTTATATAACAAGAAGCCGATGATGGTTTTTCGAATTTAAAATGGTGAATCCAATATGGTGGCCTGAAATTCAACAGATATTTTTAATTTAGTCCGATTTTTTATGTTGTTCCCCGGAGTGATTTTCTGTGAAACACTGATTTTCATCCAGAGGACTAAATCTCGAATTCAATCACATTCTTTGGAAAGTATTTTGTGGACTGAACTTGTGCTTTCGATTGCCATTCTGAACAAACATTGAAAAATAAGGTCATTTGTTGAAAGAAACAGCGATGATGCTGCCATGGATATTTGCGTCGCTTGAAAAGATATAGCTCATCTATCCCTGTCATAAACAGGCTTACATACTAATATAAAATAACTTATCTTCGTTAATAAGATCATATATATTTTTCAGAACTAGTGAACAGCTTAATGTTGTTTGCATCGATCTGTATCAAATTATTAAACAATATTGGAAACATGCCCATATTGATGGTGTCATTATAGGGCCTAATAATTTCTCAATAAATGTAACTCATTCCGGTTTTCACGCACGTTTTTCTCATACGATATTGATGCTGATATTTTTTGTTGTACTTCTTTTCTTTCATAGTTAGCTTATATGTTACTATATTGTGACAGAAGCGGATTGAAGATTCTGGTGGCCCGAGGGATTTTTTTTCAATAAATGGCACATATTATATAATATTATTTAATTATTTTTGCATATCTTTTAAAAATCTTCCTTATATTTTATTTCTTGTCTTAAGATATCGATTATTTGTTCATCATAAATATTCTTTTAGATATCTTTCTCTCAATTCATGATTTCATGATCTTTCAAATTC
Organism: Olivierus martensii; assembly: GCA_000484575.1. Taxonomy (NCBI): domain Eukaryota; kingdom Metazoa; phylum Arthropoda; class Arachnida; order Scorpiones; family Buthidae; genus Olivierus; species Olivierus martensii. The sequence goes on along the minus strand of AYEL01076188.1, from coordinate 13,112 downwards.
AATTATGAGAACATGCTACAGATTCATTTGAATATAATAATAGTTTTTAAATTATACTTTATGAAACAGTAAACAAAATCTTTGTAGAGTCACTATCTCAGTGAATATGATGGCAATTATTTCATCAACCCACCGAAGATTAGCTCAATCTTTCGATAATCAATCTTCCCTGCACTGTGATCATACTCTTATAACAAAATTTGTTATAAGAGTTATAAAAAAATAAATAAATAATATGAATTTAGAAGACTTGATGATAATGAATTTATTATAAATCAGAATTATACTCTGCACAAAAATTTTATCAAGAATTAAGTTAAAAAATGACATCCTTTCTAGATGTGCTTTTTTTTATAAGCATATATGACAATTTAACTCTATGGACTGTCAATCCAGAATTTTTAACACTTCTCAAGGTGAATCTTAAAATTTACAGCAAATCACAAGTATAAAAATTCAAACTGCCTATTATCTTCAAAATGATCATCGAAAGAAAAGCATTCGAAAGTAATTTCATAAAAATAAAAACTTTTTTAATAGAAAAAACTTTAGAACGTTCCCTCAAACTAGTGACTATCTTCAGCTACTATACAGAATACAGGGGTAAAAACATAAAAAGAATAATCTAAGAATATAAAAGTTTTTAAGAAATTTTTTTTAAAGAAAAAATTTAAAAAAAAACGTACGTTTTCCGATGTTTAAAACAAGAGAATTTAAAAAAAAATTTTTGTGTTCTTAGAATATTCTTTATACTTCTATCACGTGTATAGTAGCTGAAGATGGTCACTTGTTTGACCGAAACGTTCTAAAGTTTTTCTGTTAAAATAGTTTTTATTTTTATGAAACTGCTTTCGAGTTCTTTTCTTTCAGCGATCAGTTTAAAACAAATATTCCTTTTCATATTAATTAATATAGATTTGTTAAAAGGCCTTATTATATCTGGATAATAAGTCACATTTGATCATTGAGAGTTCCAGTGGCACAGACAGCTGTGCAAGGGAGCAATTGCACTCCCTGCTACTAATATTTGTACTGTAATTTCTTCGGTGATTATTATTTATGGGTAGCAGATTCGATTAGTATAAAGTCTATAAACCAATCATAATTAATAAAATATATAGCAAATAAATTTTGCGTTTCAATTTTATTCAAACAACATTCGATATTTCTTAATTGCTAGATTTTTGCTAGCCCACTGGGGAGTTCTCAAATAAGTTACGTGTTTAAAATTTATTCTGTTTGTATAAATTCAGTTTAATATAGATTTTCAAAAATCATATCGAAGTAATTAACTTTATTTCAGCCGAAACGAGTGATATCAGATATTAAACAATGATTGGTGTGAAGTGAACAGAAGGAAGTAAATATACAATGACCGATATTATACGATTCAATTACAGAATGTGATTTCATTCAGATTAATTTTCTCAGCCTTGCCAAAGCATTTCATAGAAATTTTTATACATCGTTTTTGCGGTGAAATTTTACAAAGAAATTCAAGTTTAAAAATAAAATTGGGCTTGGCCTAATTCCACGGTGGGAGCTAGCTCTTACCATGTAATTAGGCCAAGTCAGCTACAGTATTGAAAGTTTATACTGAATTGCGATACAAACATTTCGTTTTTTGCTATAAAATTATTCGATTTTCTGAATTCTTCAAAGTTAGGATTTTGAATTTAAATCTAAATAAATTAGTTGTAGTATTTTGAGCTGTAAAAAAATTCTTTGCGAAATTCAAATTTGAAAATGAGTGTTCTAGAAATATTAGTCAGTAGTTTTGTATTTCATAAATATTTCATTGTATCATTTCAGTATTGAAATGAACATAATATTTATTTAGTTGAGAGATTAAAATTTGGTTTTCACAGTATTGTATTACAATGAAATTGTTCATTTTTGTTTTTAAAGATACAGTGGACTGTACTCACAAATTTAAACACTAAGAATATGATAAAACTCTTTTAATAGAGGAATCATTTTTATTCCTTTTTTCAATAGAATGGGCATGGTTTATTCTTATTCCCTTTGACAGTATAAAGTCCATTGTTTTTATTAAGCAGAAATTTATGCTATTTCTGTAAATGTTAGAATTAACTTGGATAGAAGATAGTTGTTTTATTTTTTCAAAGTTATTTAGAAATGCCATCACCTAATTGTTAAACTGTACAGAAATATGGATTTTTGTTGGGATACCATTACCTAAAGTAGTGGTTTCCAAATTTTCTGTGTCTGCATCCCTCATTTTCATAATAGTCTGATTTTATAAATACTTTCTACTTACAATTTAATACTACAGAACAATACACCGTACACTTTATATAAATAAAGTTCTTATACATAAAAATATATATTTTTATTATGGGAATAATAATTTTTAATATAATTTAACAAATTTTATTAAAAAAATGAAAAATAGAATACATGTTTAATACAACATAATATTTAATGCAATGAGTGGGCTTATTTTTCAGCACAAATTATCTTAAATTGGGATGTCATCAAAGATATTGCACTGTTATATCACCAGTGATGTCATGCCAATGTCACTATGATGTCATCTTGAATTCAAACATCACTCTGAAGGATTTAAATGAAGGCATTTTCATTACCACTCCAAAATGCTCCACCTCATGGTGATCCTGATCTAGGGTAGCTTATGCTACCCAAATAGAACCATGGGAAGTCTCCAGGCCAAGTTTAGTCTTAGGGTCAAAGGGTCAAATTGTGCAGGAGCCTTTGCAGAATAGACAGACAAAACATTGTATTTTATATATATATATAAAATACAATGTTTAATATGTATATATATATATTATATAGATCTATTTATTAGTGCATGCATTTGTATATATTGAATTTAACCCATTGTTTGACCTATGTGTTTTTTGACTCCTGAAATTTTTGTGATGAATTAACTATGTAAATTGAGTTTGTATTGTACTGTACTAAATTTAAAAAGGAACATTCTCTTAGAAATACAGAAAATAACAATTTTAAACATCAACAATACACTGCTTACAAGAAAATTTTTTTTAATACAGATCTTACACAATCAATACTTTCCATGAATACTCAATAATTTTCATTTATTTCTATTTAAGTTACCTGATACTTTTATCTTGGTTCATTTAGTGACTTTTTCCAGAAAAAGTTATGTACAGAAAATTTTCTAAAACCAAATAACAATAATGCAGAATACATAATAACACAACAAACAAAATGCTGACAATTTTATACAGAAAACTAAATACAAGGCATACAATTAGTATTAATAAGAAACAATAACTAATGAGTACAGTTAAAAAATGGATGAACAGATGATAACATGGAATTAGTTTTAAGAAAATAGGTATTCCCTGATTGTCTATTGATGATGAATAACTAGTGATATAACAGTCAAACTTTAGTATAATGCCAATACAATACCATATCTCTTAGCAAAAACTGCAAATTTTAATAAAAATGAGATATTTACATCATCATTATAATGATATTCTCATGAAAGAGTGGGCAGTATTCAAAATAGAAATACAAAAGAGAGGGGAGGAAAAACCTCTCATACACTCTTATCAGATAGCATCACACATCTCTATTCTTACATAGAACATCAATTTCTACACAATTATCAACTTCTTCATACAAGTATGCCTCTTATTCATATTCTCAAATTCATAATTCTCAGATATTCATTTGTTTCTCATTAAATCTTTGGCCTCTGTCTCCTATATTTATCATCCACATGCCTAAGCTACAATTATTTTTCACTCAGTTACTTTATATGATCAGATCATTGCAATTGGATTTACACACACCATCAACAGTATTCCATTCACTGCTTTCATATTTTGTTATTTGAAACAGTTATATCATGTCATCCTAGCCATATTTTTAAGTATCTTATCTCCATTGTATTCAAATACTTTTATAATTTTCACACTATATATAGTTTTCACTGCTATATATTAATACAGCATCTCTTCAACTTACATTATACTCAATTTTTATGTAAAATATTTTCCATAACTTTTTATTGTTTTCACATATAGAGTATAAATATCTGCTATTTTTGTAGATTACAAAGGCAAATGTATAGTTTACAATATTTAAAACTTCATATTATTTGATTTATTTATTTTTGTGTATTGTTTGTTGATTTTAAATATCAATATTGTTCCATGCAGCATTGTCACCACTTTAGTCAGAAAACAGTATGGTTTCATAACATCATGCAGATGCAAAAATTGTCATTCATTTAGTGCAGCTAATTTTGATCTAAACTTTTTGTTAAAAAAATTATTTTTCTGATTTACGTAAAATTCAAATTACATAAAAACTTCGGTTAATCTATATTTTATAACCAATTATTTGCATAAATTAGAGAATTACTGTATTGGGAATAATACATACTGACACACAGCTTAGGATAGCTATGCATCAGTGTCATATGACTGATATGACTGACATTAACCTGCAATTTATACTGAAACTGAACTAGTAAAATAAAAATTTTCTGATTATCATGATAGGAATTAGAATGAGAGATACAGAATCATGATGTATTGAAAATCTATGTATTCTCCATTTCTGGTCTAGCTAATTCTCCAACCATATACATTATAAAAATACTTTAGAACATTAATTTAAATCGTCTCACACAACACACACACACACAAACACAAACAGCAGCAAGACAGAAACTGAGAATACAGAATTCAGTCAAATTTTACATTTTTGATATATGTCTATAATCAAAACTTCAACATATAAAACATAAAATTATAACAAATTCTTAAAACTCAATATAATGAATAACATCACAATCATCATCAGTATGTAACATCATTATGATGTAACAATGGATGACTTGGGAATCAGAGTGTGGCATTAATATGCCGTAGCAGTGACATAATTACAGTTCTGACATATGAAGAAATGGTGGATGATATCACAAAATGTCAGTGTGTGAGATATCATTGATAGCATAGCAATGATTGCTGTCACAAATGTTCTGACTTACAATGTAACAATGGATGGTGCCCCAGAATGTCACCAGTGCTTGACATCATTATGATGATATCACGAAAAGTCAGTGTGTGGAGTCACAAAAGTTCTGATGTATGATATCATCATCATACACAAAGATTTTGATTTTTCCAGGTTTTCTTATAAGTAGAATATCATTTGTAACTATCAAAAAATCTTACAAACTAGAAATTAATATCTCCTTACAAATGATGTGCCAGAAATCCCAGGCAATGCCAGGTACATCAGCTAGTCCATTATAACATTTGTAATCCATTGGATTTTTGTATGCAATTTTACCATTGACTTTACCAGTTGATTTAGCCAGCATATAATGTCATGATAATGTCATTGCAATGATGACACAATATTATTCATTGTTACATCATGTAATGGAAGTATTTTATGATATAGTGATAAGTGGTTTATGATATCATAAAACACTTCCATTAATAATGAATGATATTGTGTCACCATTGTGATGACAGCATCATGACATTACATGCTGGCTAAATCAGCTGATGAAAAAACAATGGTAAAATTGCATACAAAAAGCCAATGGATTACAAATGTTATAATGGACTAGCTGATGTACCTGGCATTGCCTGGGATTTCTGGCACATCATTTGTAGGGAAATATTAATTTCTAGTTTGCAAAAATTTTGATAATTACAAATGATATTCTACTTATAAGAAAACCTGGAAAAATCAAAATCTTTGTGTATGATGATGATATCATACATCAGAACTTTTGTGACTCCACACACTGACTTTTCGTGATATCATCATAATGATGTCAAGCACTGGTGACATTCTGGGGTACCTTCCATTATTACATTGTAGGTCAGAACATTTGTGACACCAATCATTGCTATGCTATCAATGATATCACACACACTGATATTTGTGATATCATCCACCATTTCTTCATATGTCAGAACTGTAATGATGTCATTGCTATGGCATATTGATGCCACACTCTGATTCTGGGATGTTATTCATTATTTACAATTATAGTAATGTCATGCTTGTGAGACCATGATGTTATCCCTACTTCATATTTTGCAATGTCAACAGGCTAGAGGAGAGTTGCTAGTCAGAACAGGCTAAAGGATTTAAACATATATTTTAAATCATGATTCCAAAATGCCTCATCTATGATGCAACTTTGAGCCAAAGTACCCTTTGTTATCTGTGGGAAAGTCATCCTGCAAAATTTGCCAATGAAAATTCATTAAACAATTTACTTTTTGCATAAATATCACTTATGGATTTAAATTTTCTTATCTATGTTTAAAGTATGTTATAATATTATAACAAATTTTATTTAATTACTTGCAAAGTGTGCCTGGCATTGCCTAGGCATAGTTTGAAAATATATATAGTATATTAGGAAAAATTTGATTTTGATTGATTATTTGTATGTTGATTTCTTCTACAATTTTAATCATTTAGTTGTTTTTTGGTGAATTGGTATGGGAACCTAAATAGAACAAACAGATAAAAAGAATAACTCAAATGTGTCCCATCCAATAATTACTGTTTACTGACATTTAACTTGTAGTTTCAAGATCTAAATGAATGATGTACAGCACAATTTTAAGTGAAAATACTTTAAAATTGATGTTCCATATCTAACACATTATAACAATCTTTTATAAACTTACTGAAGATGGCTTATTGAAACTAAAAGTACTTTAATTATCAATAAATTAAGTTTTTTACTTAAAATTGTGCTGTGCATCATTCATTTAGATCTTATGTCCCATCTTTTGGGGCAATTTAGATTTTGGGTACTCTATATAGTCATAAGGTCATGGGAAGTCACTCTATACAAAGTTTGGTCCTGAAAAGTCAAATGATGTGGTAGCCTATCCAGAACATACAGCAGGAAACAAACATTGCATTTTGTATATATAGATTATATGATGTCATCACAATGTAACAATATATAGCAGTGGTTCTCAACCACTGTACCGCGGCACATTAGCATGCCGCCAAACCTTTGATGGTGTGCCGCGAAAAATTAAGAATGAATTGTATGTATGTAATTGTATGAATCATATATATTAACAGTGAAATGTGGATATCCCTTTTTCAGTCAAACTACTGTGCCGATTCCTATAAATAGGGTATCGTTAGAAAAATCTAACCCTCGAATTTCTGCGACAGCCAGAATTTTTTGTCGTTATTCATAGTTTAAAAATTAAGGAATAAAAATAAAAATTAACAAAATCTTCAGATGGTGCTATAACTTAATAAGGGCTGCCATTTAATGATCCTGTGTATAAGTATGATGTAATCTGAATGAAATAAATAAGAATAAATACAATACAGGTATCCCTTGTTATATGCGATCTCACTTTATGCGTTTTTGCTATAACGTGATTTTAAAAAGTAAATTAACTTTTTAAATTAAAAAAATTTTCATTTAAAAATTGTCTCATATATATGAGAAAAGTTCTTTATGCGTTTTTGCTATAACGTGATTTTAAAAAGTAAATTAACTTTTTAAATTAAAAAATTTTCATTTAAAAATTGTCTCATATATATGAGAAAAGTGGATGAACTGCTCAAATCTCACTTATCAGAGCTCACTAATGAAGAACTTCTGGAAATGGAAAACAACATGAATGATGATGTTTTCAATTTCCAAAAATCAGGAGCCTTTTGTTGCTGAGCCCATCAAATAGCTTACAACAAAACAAATGACTGAATGTTTTAAACACATTGAGAGTGCCATCTGAATAATTGGAGAAATGATCCTAATGAGACTAGAAGCGCCAAAGTTGCAAGAGAAATTCAGAAATCTTTGGCTTGCTACAAAGTGCTTTATAGAGAGAGAGGAAGAATGCTGCCCATCAACTGAGTCTCAACTGTTTCATTAAAAAGTTGATCATCATCAGTCTATCATCCCATGAACTTCAAAGAGAGCAAGAAAGTGATGATCCAGACTCACCAAACCCTGTCTATTCATCATCTATATAGATTGAAGACTGTCAGAAGCATGTAGTGTTTAGGTGTTTATGACATTGTATTAATTAAATTCATTCATTCATTGAAATTTGTGAATTTTATTTATAAGTTTAAAATTCATTCATTAAAATTTCTTTTGCTCACAGGTGTAGTTTTCAATTTTTTTTAATCCTTCTGAAGAAATCCCTATCTATATCTCAACCATGATAAATTCAACTCACTTTACGCGATTTCGTGTTACACAATCATTTCATAGAACCAATTAATCGCATAAAGCGAGGGACACCTGTACTCTGTTAATAAAAATCATTAAATTTCTTTTGCTCACAGGTGTAGTTTTCAATTTTTTTTAATCCTTCTGAAGAAATCCTTATCTATATCTCAACCATGATAAATTCAACTCACTTTACGCGATTTCATGTTACACGATCATTTCATAGAACCAATTAATCGCATAAAGCGAGGGACACCTGTACTCTGTTAATAAAAATCATTGTTAAATCTAAATTATTAAAAATATTTAGGTGTGCTGCCAAATTTTAAAATATTAAAATGTGTTCCTCAACAGAAAAAAGGTTGAGAACCACTGATATATAGCATCACAGAACTTGATTGTTATATGATGTAACAATGGAGTGGTGTCATTACATTGGCTAGATGAAGTCATCATGATCAGCCAACTGATTCCAAATGCTATAATAAATTAATTGAATGGCAAAATGATTTTGTGTAAATTCAGAATGTCATCACAAGATCCCATGATGTCATCATGACATAGCAAATAGATGATGTCACATAAGCACTCCAATGATGCCATTATTACATAATATTGATAACTTATTCTGTGATTTTATGTTTTAATAAATTCAGAAAGAACAAATAATTTCTACCAGTTATAATTTGATTAGTCTGATGATGATATAAAATTTCAATAAATATGAGGTTTGAAATAACAAATGAAATTAATGTATGAAATAATTTTCCAATAAAAAATTTCTTCCTGGATATAATCAATGAAAATCAGTAAAATGATTTAGGTAGGTATAGTATACAATATCACAGTATTAAAAATTTCAATGTTCCTTCAAATCAATCTTTTTCAAAATGAAAAGAAGAAAGACATGTAGATTTATAAGTTCATGAACTTCCTGGAAATTATGAGGATTGTATTAAAGAACAACTGAATGACTGAAATTGTAGAAGAAATCAATATGCAAATAATCAAAACCAGATTTTTTTCCTAATATACTATATAGTTAGTCCTTGACTTATGACGGAATTCCTTTCCAATGTCTCCATTGTAAGTCGATTCTGACATAAGTTGAAGACTTTTTTTATTCTTAATTTTATTTGTTTTCTGTTTTAATATTTTCATAAATTAGATTTATATTTAACTTAAAACAGTTAAACTTAAAAGTTTCCTTGCTTTTTTTACATTGCAATTTTCATTAGTAGTATTCCTCTTACTGGACATGACAGAGTTATGACAAGATACAATAATAAGGCTTTGCTTGCCAACTAATGGTGATGCTGCAATACAAAGAAATGTGATATATGTGTGTGTATATATACACACAAGTAGCAAAGATGAATTAGAGAATTTTTAATAATAATTTTTGGCCCTTGTAAGTGTGAATTGTCACAAGTCAAGTCATCGTAAGTCAAAGACTATCTGTATATGTTTTCAAACTATGCCTAGGCAAGTACACTTTGCAAGTAGTTAAATAAAATTTGTTATAATAGTATAACATACTTTAATCATATATAAGAAAATTTAAGGCCATAACTGATATTTTTGCAAAAAAGTAAATTGTTTAATGAATTATTTGTAATTTATAGAAATTCAACAGAGATCTGTATATCTCTGAAACTGCAGAACTCAAAACCACATAAGTGGGTATTTGTAGCCTTTGATGCATTGTTGTAAGGATAATATATGTGTATTATATCAATTCATGTTTGGTCTGTTATAATGAATTATTTATCTGGATATTGCTTTGTCTCAGTACAATTTGTGTATCTTATCTTATTCTCTTGAATTATATTTATAATATAGAACTACTTATGATTTTAATTTGTATTTTGTAGCTAGTTTCTTCTTGATCATGTCTTTGCTTATTAATGTATTTGTACAAGAAATTTTTAGCCAGAAATAATGTATTTTATTGTTTTGTTAATCATATAATATATTTTTCAGGAAATAGACTACCATGGATAATTAAGCAATTGATGTTTATTCTATTAATTTTAGTTGTTCTAATTATTATTATGATTTCTATAAAATACTTTCTGACTAGAGTTGCTGAAACTTGCATTTTTTCAAAAACTCAAGCTTCCACTAATGAAAAGCTTGAGACAACTTGAGTACTTGAGCTTTTTTGATAATTACTATCATGTTTATTAACTTCATTGCACTTGAAAGTCTGTTAATTGACAAATTAAATCAATGCATAAAATAATTTCTATTTACAAATGACCATAATAATAATTATGGTTAATTTATTTATGGCCATAGTAAACAGTTTATGCTTTATTTTTGTTTTGTGATACATGGATCACCTAGGCCAAATTGCACCAAATACAATGTTATAACAGACACTTACAAAATGCAGTCTAGCATATAATATTCAATAATAATCAAAAACTTTACAAGGATAATTAATAAAAACAAAACAAAATAACAGTAACAGCATTAATTCCATTAAAATATATAAATATAAAGAGTTAATTTGTAAAAATAGTGCAAAAGCACATAAATCATGTAAAAGAATAACTATACTAAAACACCACTATTTGTTAAAAGTGGCCATAATTATTAAAGTTCATTCCAAATAAATTTTTAAAAAGTATCTAAAAATAGAACAATTGAAAAGCTGTAAATATTTGGCAGTAAAATAAGGGTACTCTATTATAATATGCTTATAAGTAAGTTCATAGTTGCAAAGATTGCAAATCGATTATTTTTCATTTATAAACAGTTGGCAAATGACGGCATCATAAACAGTGTCTTTCTAGGGCTATTTTTTTTTATCCTGTTTCTATTGAGATCCGCCACGAACTATAGAGGGCGCTACGTGCAGACGTAATGGCCATGGAAAGGGTGAACAATACACACAGAAAGCTTGTCAGCAGGATTGTTATATCTAGCGTTCAATAATCTCGTACGAAATTCTGAAAATTCTCGTATTTTTGTGTATTTTTAAAACCATTCTTGTACTTACCATTAATTAAAACATACTGAAAGGGTTGGTTAGAGAAGAAAATGTGGTAAACATGATAAACTTTTTCTTGAATTTAGAAACATTCATGTACCAAATTTTAAATATTTTATTATTTTTTGGTTTTACTATGTTAATTTTTCATTTAACTTGATTATTATTCGGAATCGGATAATAAATCAATTTCTTCAAATGCTGATTTCAGCTGAATATTACTGCTGTAGTTATTTTCATTGTTCAAATTATTAATTTTAATTAAAATGATAAAACTTGATTGATTTTTCTAAGAAATCGTTAATCTGCCATCAGCAATTCAACATTTATCTCATAATGTTTTTTATATGTTTAAGACACACTTGTTATATTACTTGTATAATGATAGTATAATTTGAGTTTTATTGAAAACCGATATTACGTTTACATTATTTTATTACAAAATTACTTATTATAATAATGTGATAAATATATTTATATTATATTGATAAATTTGAAAAATTGAAAATTTAAAATATTGTGATGTAAATTTTGTCTAGATATTTCTCGTTATGCACCACGCTAATTCTCTTAAGACATTAAATCAATATCGTGATAAATCAGGTAGATAACTGAAATTTATATTTATATACGGTATTATGGGAATAGTTCCATTTTATCTCGAATTAAGAGAATAATTACATTTTACCTGGTATAAAAACAAAAAAAAATTATTACAAGCTTGCAACACGATTATATTACTTTAAAAAATAGACTTAGCACATTCTTTTATTGTAGAAAGAAGTCTGTATGTCTGTTAGTATCGAATAATATTTTTTAATTTGATCCAAATCAAATTTACATTACAGTACCTGGTAAGCTGGTCCACGAAAACTCTGAGACAGTATAGGAAAAAAATTCTATATGGAGCTATCAGTAATATAAAATTACTTATCATGATTTTTCTACTTAAAAAATTATTTAGAAAATAACGGTACTCTTTATTTTATAAATAATAAAAAAAAACTTAACAGCTTTCCTTCTTCAGTGCTAATTTGAATATGTTACTTTTTCAAAAATAAATATTCTTTTATTTTTTATACTAGATTCAATTAAAATATTTTTTATTTGTGCCATAATGTTATCAGCTTAGTTGATAAAATCAATATCCTCCATTATACAGTAGTAACGTGATGGCATAATATTATTATGACTACTACTATGAAATTTATGCATTTATCGTCATAAAATTTACAGTAAAGTATAGGAAATGATCCAAAGAGTCTTAGAATTTTGATCCTAAATTAAAAAAAAGGATGGCTACTCAAATTATAAGGACATCATTTCAGAAAATGAATAATTTTTAACACGTTGGCAACTGTAAGTATCATTGATGGTACTCGGTTAAGTATTGCTTTGTGTTGGAATACCACTCGCGGTACTCAACTTTAAGTGAACATTTCAGATATCAATGGGATTACTTCGCACATATTTGATCAAAATAAACCTTTTAATTATCGTTTTGACTTTTGTAAGAGAATTAAACCAAAATATGAATTATAATAGCTCTCGCTTTGATTTAATTACTTTACAGAATCAGTTCAAAATTTATTATCCAAGTTTAATTATCATTACAGAGCATTAAAAACTAGTTAAGCAGTTACCAATCTGTATGCTGATCGCATTTACACGAATAGGCGTAATTGGAATAATTATTATTTGTTAATATTAAAAATGAAAATAAATTAATATATGATTTGAATATCTATTTTTCTCACCAAGAAACTTTTAAATTTTTTATAATTAGATTTATTATTATAAAATTTTAATCTGTCGAGTCAACGCCCATGCACAACTAAAACAAATTATTGTACGCCCAACAACTTTATCTTGTTAATTTTTTTTTTTTATATTGTATATGTA